>CANYBF012301489.1:0-88357 GCA_948192965.1 Dalechampia spathulata
CTATCATGTGTTAGATACAAATGATTATCATTATTGAATATTCAATACTATTTTAAATTTACATTATTATTTTTACGTAATGGTATGTAAGTATTTTTATATAAAGAACTTAACTTATTAATTTAAAAGAATAACTCAAAAATTTTAAATTATCATTTTAAGTGTTTTTAACTTAATTAAAAAAATTAAGTTGATTTAAATTATATTAACAAACTAACTTAAAATGATTAAAATCCTTAAAATATTAATTTAAGTATTAGTAAGTTTAGGTATTTGAAAAACTTGGAAGTATTACACATGAGCTACAATGAAATTATAGGGTTTCCATATCAAGATGTACATTGAAATTAAATTAAATAAAATTTGTATATTTATTTTGTGACGACATTTCCATATCAAGATGTACATTGAAATTATATATATATTTTAAATATCAAGAGAGAGACTTTTATGGGTTTCTTACTATTCCGTTCAATTTCTAATATAATTCTTTTTATATATTTTTTTGTTTTACACAATGAATACAATTCAGCAATTTGACAAATTTGCAAGTGTTGGATATAAGTGGGAATAAGTTCAATGGTAACTTTTAATCTTATTTCATAAGTTGTTTTTATGATATTATTATTTTTACTTTATCTAAATAAATTTCATGGTTAAAATGTACTTTAAATTACTTTATACTTGAGATTAATGTATAGTTTTATTATATTTTAAGATAGATTAACATATTGAATCCAATATTTTTAAAAGATAGATCTCATTCTCATTCTCTGCCATATTTATTAACAATCCAAGACTTAACATTTAAATTCTCATTTCCAGCAAATTAATATCGTTCACTCAATCTAAGTAAATTTGTAATTATTAACTGAAGTTTGATAATCTTAAAGTCAATGATATTAATGGTAAGTTCCCTTCAGTGGTAAATTTTTTAAATAATCTCTTTAATTTTGTTCACAAATAATAAAGTTCACTCCTATATGATTCAGGATTAAGAAATTTGAAAAAGTTGGAAGTATTACACCTGGCCGGCAATGGATTCGATGGTATTGAAGGTAATTTTTGATCTAATTTAATTTTATGTATAAGTATGACTATTTTCTCTCCTTCAAACTCCATTGGACTATTTTTAGTAAATTGAAACACTCACTCAATCTAAATAAACTTAATTGCTAATATTTTAAAATTGTGTTGTACATAAATATTAATTATTTAATTTTTATTATATTATATTTTAATATAAAATAATAAAATTTCATGCAATAATATTTATAATTGAGTGTCTACATGTTACACATGATTTTTTTTGTTAATTTGTATATATGATTTTCTATTTATTTAATATAAAATTTATTATTTGATACATATTTGCTTTTCTGATTATTTGTTTCAGAATTAGGTGAGTTTAAGCAATTGAAAGTGTTAGATATAAGCTACAATCAATTCAGTGATACCCAATTAATGGCAGGTAAGACTTGAGACTATTTCAACCCCTTCAAATTTAGCATGTGTTCAATTCTTTCAAAAAATTTATTTCATTTGTAAATAATTTTCATTGATAATTTCAATATAAATATTTTAAAATTTGGTCTTTGCAAATGAATTCATTTTATTTGTAAATGAATTTATATGATTGATTTTCATATAAAAATGTTAAATTAATGGAATTATTGATTTCAATTAGAATCATATCAAACTTTATGTTAAAACATCTATTTTGGAATTAATTTGAGTTATCTTCCTAAGAATTAAAGCTTCCAAACCTAATGGTCTTCATATATAATGCATGACTGATTACAGGTTACTATCAATGCAGGATTATGTGGATTAAAAGGCCTCCTTGAGTTGGATCTAAGTCATAATGAATTTTCTGATGGAGTACCTCAATGTCTTAGCAACTTAACCAACCTCCAAGTTCTTGATCTATCCTACAATCACTTCACTGGCAACATCCAATCGGTTGTCTCTCCACTCACTTCACTCAAACATTTGAGTCTTTCTGGCAATAACTTCCAAGGAATATTCTCATTTAGTGCTTTAAACAACCACACAAAACTTACGATCTTTGAGCTTTCATCTCCAAGTACAATGTTAAAATTGGAAACAAAATCTCTTCCTTGGTTTCCTACATTTCAATTAAAAGTGATTGTCTTGAGCAATTGCAGCTTAACAACAATTCCGGGCTTTCTTTTCTACCAACATGACTTGGGGTATATTGATCTTTCTCATAATAAGCTAGCGGGGACAATGCTTAGTCGGATCTGGCAACAAAACTCTAAGCTAAAAGTTATGAGATTAAGGAACAATTCACTAACAGGAACTTTTCAGTTGTTTGATTTCAAGCATCACTTGGAAGAGTTAGACATATCAAGCAACAATTTCATTGGTCAGCTACCCAATGATATTGGTATGGTCCTCTCAAATCTAACATATCTCAACATTTCAAATAATTATTTTGAAGGTCATGTTCCTTCCTCTATTGGTGATATGGAAAATCTACAATATCTAGATTTGTCCCACAATAATTTTACAGGAGAGTTGCCAAGTACTTTGTTTTCCAAAGCAAAGAATTTAATGGAATTGTTTCTGTCTAACAATAGCTTTTGCGGGAAGATTTTTCCAAAGACCGTGAATTTAAGATACTTAGAGGTGTTGGACATGAAGAATAACAACTTTAGTGAAAATATAGATGTAGAATTTTTCTACTGCCCTAGCCTTTATATTCTCGACATATCCAATAATAATGTTGGGGGTATAATTCCTATTCAGCTATGTAACCTTGGTGAGCTCATTTTTATGGACTTCTCACATAATAGATTCTTTGGGAATATGCCTTCTTGCTTCAATGCTTCATCATTAAGATACCTATTTCTACAAAAGAATGATCTAAATGGGTTGATACCTCATGCCCTCTCAAGAAGTTCTCATTTAAGGGCAGTAGATCTAAGTTATAATAAATTTTCTGGAAGCCTCCCATCTTGGATCAATCAACTTTCTGAATTAAATGTGTTGTTATTGAAAGGAAATGCATTGGGTGGTGATATTCCTAAAGATTTGTGTCAGTTAAGGAATCTGACCATGATAGATTTTTCCAGCAATTCACTTGATGGTTCAATCCCTTCATGCCTTCACAATATATCATTTGGTATTATAGAAGAAGCCTACTTCACATCTCCAAGCCCCATTTTTTCTTTTGGATCTCTCTATTTCGATGATGATAATACCACTCTTTCTTGGTATCCAAGTAGCTATTTTCCGGCCTATACAGATCTAGTAGTGGAATTTGTAACGAAGAACAGGTATAATTTGTACAAGGGTAAAAGCATCAACTTAATGGCTGGAATAGACTTATCATGTAATGAGTTAACTGGTGAAATCCCTTCAGAAATTGGGCAACTTCATAATATTCGATCATTAAACTTGTCTTTCAACCACTTATCAGGATCTATCCCAATTAGTTTTTCCAATTTGAAGAATTTAGAAAGCTTGGATCTTCATAATAACAATTTGAACGGTGAAATTCCTGCTCAGCTAGTTAGTCTGAATTTTTTAGCGGTTTTTGATGTTTCCTACAATAACTTGTCTGGTAGAATACTTGATGAAGGTCAATTTGGAACATTCAATGAGAGTAGTTACAAAGGTAATCCTGGATTATGTGGAGATCTCATTCACAAGAGTTGTAACACTATAGAAGGAATTTCAGTACCACCAGCATTTATTGATGAAAAGGAGGAAGATGAAGGTTTCATTGATATGGTTTGGTTCTATTGGAGCTTTTGTGCATCCTATGTCACAGTTGTGTTGGCGTTAGCAATGGTCCTTCGCATCAACAGGTATTGGTGCATGTTATGGTCTCGTTTTGTTGATGATTGTATCTATTGGTGTTCTGATTGTCTTTTGTTTTGGAAGTAAGTTTGGCTAATTATATATTAATGTCATATGTCAGTCAATGCTCCAAAGAGTGTTCCCTTTGTATCTGGGTATTGGACTTGTACAAACTTCACTTTCTAGGTCACGCTCTCATTTGATGAATAAAATGTCCTTCACTTGGTAGAAATTTTCAAATTCATGCCTACTATTGTTTCCTTGATAAAATGTGACATGACCATTGATTTTTATTATGCCCAAATTTGTTGTTATTAGGATCGAGTAATATGCTGGTTTATCAGTTACAGCTCTATCTATCTCTGCAAGTAATTCTTATTTTAGTCTTACTTCAATTTTCTTGGTAAGATTGCCGAAGCTCGTCTATTTGTAGATTTTTCGCAATCCATCGTATCCTCTCACGTTCCCTGTCGTTTTCCAAGCCTATAAAACATTACCAAAATGATAACATTTTGGTTGGAACCTTAATAAATACCTCCTAATTTTGATAGAAATTCCATTAAATTATAAAGTCTTTGTAACCTTATAAATATTATGTAAATAATCCATCCTATCACTTGCTCATTGTCATTTTCAAAGCCCACAAAATCATATCAAATAAAATTGATACTTAAGAAAAATAATAATGAGTTTGTTGACCCATGTTATATATATATAGGCAAAACGATGCAAAACGTATCAGCAGATTAATCAATTGTGTAAATCTGAGATTCACAAGCAATAATTATTCAACTTTCTATCTACACTGAAGTAAACATGGATAAATGGGAACAACAACCGAGTTCATTGGAACAGATGGCGACGGTTGACAGCCTGAAAGTGATTTTTCATATTGAAAGATCAGCCAAGCCGAAAGTTCTTTCAACAGCTTTGCACCAAGACTCCACCTTCTTCTTTCTCAGTTGTTCATCTAATTTAGGACGGAAGATGGTATCTGTCTTTGTCTTTTCTCCTGAAGCAAAAATTTCCTTCTCTGTCCAGACCCCAACTGCTAAACCAGCAGCATAGGCTGCTCCAAGAGCCGTTGTTTCTATATCAGCTGGTCTCACTACTGGGTGTCCCACCAAGTCCGCCTACAAATTGCAATGAAAGCACGATGCATAAATTCTGAATTGTGCAACTGCTTGCACTTGGATAATCATGAGAAACAGCGATATCAAAATGCAGTTGAACTTAATAAAGCTGATCAAACCAGTTATTATCTCAAAAACGATTACATCAATGGCTCAAAAGAATTGTTTATCAAGCAAATGGCTCTAGGATAAACACATTAACATCATCCTTATATGCAACAGAAATAGATGATTTTCACACTGCATAAAACAGAATAAGAAGCACGAAGAACAAAGCTCAAACCTGAGTCTGCATTAAAAGGTTGTTAACGGTTGCCCCACCATCCACTCTGAGAAGAAACTCCTTATCTTCCTTTTTCTCCCCACTATGATCTCTGTCTTTGTGCATTGAATCCAATACATCTTTAACTTGGAAACACATGCTCTCGAGCACAGCTCTAGCAATGTGAGCTTTGTTAGTGTACCTAGTAATCCCGATGCAAACGCCACGAGCATCATCACGCCACCACGGGGCAAACAATCCATTAAAAGCAGGTACAAAATAAACCCCACCAGTCGAGTCAACCAGCTTTGCAAGTTCCTCAATCTCACTTGCACTACTAATTAGCCCAAGGCCATCTCTAAGCCATTGAACTGCAGCTCCAGCTATAGCAATCGAACCCTCTAGAGCATAATTAGTAGGCGCATTCGGACCAAGCTTATAAGCCAATGTAGTCAGAAGGCCATGCTTTGATGTAACTATCTGATCACCTGTATTGAGAAGTATGAAAGCCCCAGTCCCGTAAGTGCTTTTGGCCTCGTCTCTTTTACAAGCCTGACCAACCATTGCAGCATGTTGGTCACCAAGACACCCTGCAATCGGAATCCCAGTAATAGGCCAACCTTTCTCAATTTTTCCAATAATCTCAGAGTTGCTTATTATTCTGGGCAGGATTTGAACAGGAATTTCAAGAGTTTTCAATGTAGGTTCATCCCATTGAAGGGTTTTGATATTCATGAGCATGGTTCGAGATGCGTTAGAAACATCAGTGACATGCACGCCACCCTTAACTCCACCGGTCATATTCCATATTAACCAAGAGTCTATAGTTCCAAACAAAGCATCTCCCTTTTTGATAGCCTCTTTAACAGCATTCACATTTTCCATCAACCACAATATCTTCACTGCACTGAAATAAGTACTTAATGGCAGACCACAAGTCTCCACGAAATGAGTTCTTCCACCTGGTAGTTCTTTCTCCAGTTTCCTTTGAAGATGGAAAAAAAAAAAAAGGAAAAATATAGAACATGAAAACATGTATTTCTCCTATCTCTCTATTGTAAAAAGCCCATTTCGGGCCAAAAAAACATACAGTCATGAGAAAAGTGAAAATCAACACATTGCTATGAACAGAAAAAATTGAAAGTTCATCTCCTAAATGACTATAGTTCCATAAAAAGTAACTGAGAGCATTAATTGCAGTTAAAATCCAGGAAAAACCCAAAAATAAGCATAAGTTAGCAAACCAAAAGAAGAAAAAACCAGCCAAAAGGGGCAAAAGAACAGTAAAACGCGAGATCATACTCCGTCATAAAGGTCAAACATATAACAAGAACAATTAATTAAAGAAAACGGTTACCTGCAAATAGAACTGGTACGAACATCCATCCAAACAATGCAATTATAAAGAGGAGTTCCAGTTGATTTGCTCCAAATAACACTAGTTTCTCTCTGATTAGTGAGACCAATAGCCTTCAAAGCACCGTCAACATTATGCCCGTCAACGGTAGCTTTATCAATTGCCTTAGCCATACAAACTTTCACACTCTCCAGTATCTCCATAGCATCATGTTCCACCCATCTAAAACGAATCCCGCATCCAAAAATGGCAATTTATAACCATAAACACCGAACCATAAAAAGAAATGACGGTTAACATGAAAAGAAAAGTACCCGGCTTCAGGATAGAACTGGGTGAATTCAACCTGGTGAGATCCAATAGCTTTGGCATCGTTATCATAGATGATGAATCTGGTGCTGGTTGTGCCCTGATCAATTGCTCCGATGAAAGCTGCTCCTTTTTTAGACATTTTGGAATATCAAAACACAGTGAAGATCTTTGTTTACTGTTATTTGTTTTGGGTGAATGAGGGGGGAAGAGAGCTTGCAGAGAGAAACAGAGAGGATGGAGAGGAGGATGTACGCTGAGGATTAAGAGCAGAAGAGTGATTATAGGGATGATTTTCTTGGGAATGACGACCTGATTCTATCCGATCTAGTGGTAATTGTGTTACCATATCAATAATTGCTCACAGTTAACAAATAATTAAATAATCTCAATTTTAATTAATTACAGTTATTAATTAAAAAATATAAGAATAATAAAAAATAAAAAATGCTACGATCTAAAATAAATACCAGATAATTTTAGTTCCCTTTTTAGATGTCTTAAAAATAATAATTTTTCATTAATTTGATTTTATTAGTTTTAATGTAAAAATTTATATGAATGAATATAATAAATATGGAAAAAATAATTATTTATTGATTTTTTATTTATTTGATTCATAATTAAAAATAAAATATGTATATTTCATAAAAATATGATATGATTAAAATATTTTATTTTTTAAAATTCTGAATAATATTATTTAAATAATAGTTTAAAAATATCTTATTCTGAATTCTTACTAGTTATATATTTCCTATATTATATAATTTTTATTAAACTGTAAATACATATATATATAATGAAAAATATATACGAAGAAGCATTCAAAGAGGATATTAATTAAATTGACAAAAACGGATGGATTTATATATAATTTGCCTATTGGGGCATTATAGTCCATTTTCAACGAATGCTCACATTTATATACATCATAATCAATTGGGTATACGTTAAAAATATATTATTTATTTCCAAAAATATTATTTATCCAAAGCAAGAAAATTAGTTAATGTAAATGTCAACAATGTATAGTATTTCCGTATTGGCTCTTTACCTTATCCTTCTCTGCATTGAATATTTAATTTCATGATTGTAATACAAAATTCTCTTTATAAAAAAAAGAAATAATATATAAGTAATTATCAAATCTATGGAAATAATATTTAAAATATTAATTATAAAAGTAAATAAGACAAAACGGTTCTTTTCAATTAATGCGTCACTATCCATATTTCTAGGTTTGCTAACCCAACATTTTGTTGACCGATCTTCTAGACACGTGGGAAACTATGATTGGTTGCTTTGTGTTGACTTTGACTAAAGCTGCACGGTGAGCTCGTGCATCTTCACGGGAGTCGACCGCATATAAACGGCTCGCGAGTTTCGAAAGTAAAGATAATCCGCCGAGGGTTACGTAGCATTCCACGTGTAAGGTGGATGTAGCGAGAAAACTGCAACAAAACGTTGATCGGATCGTGGAGAACCGTCTGATGAAGCTAATAAAAGTCAAACAGATGACGAGAGGAGTTGAAATCTTCGGTAGGAGTCCAATGCACCGAAAGAACGGATGATGGACGGTCAGATTTAATTCAGTCGGATTATGCGTGGGCCCTGATGATTATGGGCCGAATTTATAGATGGACCAGTCTTCTCTTCCATTTTCTTGGAAAATTAATGCGAAAATTATGAAGGGAAAATTTAAAAACTTCAAAAAGAAAATAAATATTTTCAAAAAAAGAAATACCCATTTTAAAAAGTTTAATATAATAATATAGAATTCATAAGAATAATAATTTGAATTTTTCAGAAAAATTTCAATTTTTACTAGGAAATAAGAAAAGAATTAATATGGTGAATATTAACAATACCAAGAGTAGATTACCGTTGGATCTTGTGATACCATACAAGTACAATAGCATGTAGCCATTAGATTTTCATAGTAAAAATATTTTAAATCAGATATTATCTAGAAAAAATATAGTTAATCGATGTAAATTAGGTATAAGATTCTGATTTATAATGTGGGTTTATCGTAGTATTAAAAATTGGTCCATATATGTATGTTAATTTATTCCATATGCTGCGAGGGTTTATTAGAAAAATGTTGGGTTTTTAAAATTTTTTATATAAATAACATTTTTTAGAAGTTTTTTTTATTTATCAGATAAAAGTGTGGGCCGAGATATATTAGATAAGTGAGGCCCAAATTTAATTCGGATTCTTATATTTTACATGAAATGGACCAGTTGACCATGCATGACTCGGAACTAAGATGTATGCAAATTAGGGAAATGTAAATTTGTCTATATGGGTTTAATCCTTCAATATCATATACTTGTCATATGGGTTTTAATGCCAAACATGTAAACAAACAAACAAACATACCATGATATATAAAATTCATATTTCTACACTCATCGTGACAAGTTACCAAACCCAAATCATGGATTAAAATTGTCTTAAACATTAATTAGGCACCAAACAGCTCCCGAAAAACAATGGATTAAATTCAAATTAGATTAGTGGTTTGAGTCATAATCACTCAATTATTGTCGATCCATTATTCAAAAGCGAGCCTTATTTCATCATTCATGACAACACCGTTGCTCAAAGCCTTCCTTTCTGGCAGTAACTTTTTATTCAAATTCTTGAAACTTCCTTACCATTTAACATTTTCAAAATATTGATTAGAGTGATGCCATCACTTTCGTCTCTTTGACAGTTTCAAAATATATATGATGGTATCTAGAAGTGATTGTTGACTAATTAATTAATTAATCAATCAAATTAAAAAAAATAGTAATTAAATTATATCAATTATTTTTAAAATTCAATTAATTCAACCAAATGTTGATGTGAAGGACATTTACTTCAACAATAATAAGTAATTTTAAATTATAAATATATAGATTCTAAAAATATATATTAATTAATAAAAATTAAAATAGAAGATTTCATGAGATTTTTGACTATCAAAATAGTCAAAATTGATTAAGAAAAAGATAAATCAATCTAATTCATATTATCTCATTAATTATCAAATGATCATGATTCTGAGTAGAGAAGAATCATCTGCTTACATATCTCATAGTCGAGTGTAATATAATTATTCTGGATGATATGAATTATGTATGATTGACTTATTGAATTGTGAACCGAGTACACGAGATGGTCATAAACCCATCATCAAACTTAACAGTGTGCTGGCATCCGTGCATGAGGGTAAATGGCAAATCGGGCAAACTCGGAACATCTTGTGGACGGTAGACCAGTTTTATGTGTGTAGAAAAATAGCTAAATTAATTTTTAATGAGCGAGCCAAGTAATGCATCTTTACATGAAAGATAGCCATCAAGTGGGTTCTGAATAGGATGGTAGTCGGATTCAGTATTATCAATTTGATGATTATTCAAATTCAAAACCCAATAATTATTCATCATTTTATTTTATCGTAAGTTTGATTAAATTTTTTAATTCATTTATTATATATCTTTCGAACATGATTGAATTTAGGATTTATTTTCCAAAATCTGTTTAATTACTTTTTTTAAAAAATAAAAATATAAAATAACTTATTTCAATAAACAATTCCCAAAAATAACTTATATAATTATGTATGTAGAAAAATCTATAAATATGAATAAAAATTATATAAATTTATTAGACTATGAAAATCTACTAAAGATATCATTGAATATTTAACAAATAAATAAAAATATTATTCAATATTAAATATGAGAAATAAAAATAAAAATTCAATCAAAATATATACCTACAATATTCTTTCTGTAAGTAAAAAAAATTTATTATATTATTACTGAGTTGATATAAATTAAATAAAAAAATTGGATCATGAATAGTATACTTTTTTTTTTTTTACATCATCGAATTTTAAAAATGGTCACTCACAAAGAAAACCTCCCTCCACCGAATCATCTGCTGTCCAGCTTTCTAATCTGGTGCTTCCATGTACATTGTACCTGATGGTGGACCCTTTCCCTAAATCGCTGTAAAGTACACCTCTTTTTTCGTCCAATCAAAATCACTTTTTCAACGATCCAGATTGTTCCACTCCGTAGATCCTTTGAATAGGTTTTAATCCCATACGGCCAGGCTGTCAGTACGTTTTTGACTTTCGTTTTGTAAATATTATTCGAATTTTTTTTATAATTTCATAGTTTCTTTCTGATATATTTTTTTGATGTAAAAACATTGATCCAATTTCAGATAATGTTTTTATGAAAATTTAATTATCTTTTTCAGTACTATGATAATAATAAAATTTGAATTTTTAAAATTAAATATTGATATTGCTACAAGATTAATTCAATCATAGTGTATTTCAAAAATTTGATAATAAAATAAAATGGAAGAATTCCATAATTAGAAACCCATCACAGTCATATATATATATATATATATATATTTATTTATTTATTTATTTATAATGATTTATTAGAAAGTGAAAACAGATTTGAGTTTGATTGATAGATTAAATTGGGAAAAATATTTATTATTATTATTATTATTATTATTATTATTATTATCAAACAAGTGGATATGCTTTGAACTTGATACTTCAACTTATGGACAAACAATATTTGATTCTCAGTAAAAATATATAACTTGATTTTATTATTTACTATCATTGATTCTGATCATAAATCCTAATTGATTCCAATTGTAAATCCCAATTTCCCATATAGTTAAATTAATTTCAATTAAGTTTTATACTTTTTTTAATTTTACTATATATTATCTATAATGAGCCATTATTTTGTATTCTAATTATTTAAAATTTGATTAAAAAAAAACTAATTATCATTATACTGTATCTTAAAGTACATTATCAATTATTTTCTATTAAATTAAATTTATATATCAATCAAATTAATTAATAAAATATAAATAATAAAAATGTATAATAATTTTTTAAATTAATTAATTAATTTAATTTATGTATAATGAAGTACGGAGCAATTCTATTGAATGGACTGATTCAATGGAAGATAAGCCTTTTTTTTTTTAAAAAAAAAGAAAAGCATCAGATTCCCGTTGCTTTAAAACCTAGATCTCCACCGTTAATCATACTTGGAATCCTGAACACTCCATCAATCGTTATCACCGTAAAATATTTGATATAATAATGCTGAGTTGTATGCTGTTCTTTCCGTTTTCCATCTTATTCTTGTAATATTCCTTCCTTTTATTCCCCCGCATTCACGTATCCAACCATCACACTAGACATTTTTAAGTTAAAGCATCATTTTATGGAATTGAACTGCCGGAGTTGTAACAATTATCAGATCAACCCCTCAAGTTTATCTCAACTTCTACTTTAATCCATTATGTTTTCAAAATATACATACTTTTTTTATGAAAGAAGATTGTAAAATTTTCTAACATACTCAGTAGGTTGTTTGAGTTGTTAAAAAATTTCACCTTCAACCTTACATTAATGTGAATCATTTAATAGGTTTTATGTAACGTAAATTTAAAGATTATATATATAATTTGATATCAAAATAATATAATTCATTAAGTTAAAATTAAAAATAATGTATTTCATAACTACTAAATATTCTTAAAATGAATTTTAATAAAATTATTTAAATTTAATTATGAGAAATTATTATTCAATAATTTATTATATAAAATAAATATGAATAATTGAAATTGTTATCGTGAACAAGATAAATAATTTTTAAAATTGTACAATTTTTAAATAAAATTGATATTGAATAAAAGAATGTTTACGAAGAAAGAGATGATAATAAGTGCTGGAGAAGGTGGAGAAACAATGACGTTATAAGAAATTGAGGATTCAAAAGCTACTAATTTAAGAAGTATGGATCAAAATGTAAATTGAGGCAAACTTTGGGGGCATTTTAATAATTAGAAAAAAGATGGACGGTCCAGATGCAACTTAGTAAAATATGCCGAGCCGCATAGTAAAAAAGCACCACCTTCCCTTAAAAAATTGCTCCAATCTTTCAAATATAAATGAAAACCACACTTCTTTTCATTACACACGCTATATTTCTCTTTCTTTCTAAGGTGTACGGCCACCGGAGAAATAGTTGTTTAGGGTTCAGGAGAGGATGGGGTCGGCGTTGTTATCGGATCTAGCTACAGAGATTCTGGTGCCAGTATGTGCTGTTGTTGGCATCGTTTTCTCATTAATCCAATGGTTCTTAGTATCGCGCGTGAAGCTCACCTCTGAACGCCACGCTTCAGGCTCTTCACCGAGCGGCGGTAACAAGACCGGTGTCAATGACTGTCTTATTGAAGAGGAGGAGGGCCTTAATGACCTAAACGTCGTCATCAAGTGCTCCGAGATACAGAGTGCTATATCTGAAGGTATATTAACAAAACAATAACAATTTTGAAGTTTTATATTTATATTTATTATTTTCAGATTGTTTTGCTTTTGTTTTAGATCCGTTTGCAGTTTTTTGTGTGTCTCTGTATCTATTCATTTTCTTCAAAAAAAATTGTTGGATGTTTTAATTATTGGAAAATGTTTATAGAAATGTGGGGTTTAAATTTTGAAATGAAGACAAATCATGTTTAAAGTTGAAACCACTGTCATTTTACATATACAAGTTCTAGGTAATTATGTTGCGATGATATAAGCTGAACTTGGTGTGCTTCTTTTTATTGCTTTTCGTACTTCATTATTATTATTATTTATTTATTTATTTATGTTATGAAGGATCCGTGGCTGTATTAAGGATATAATGTCCATGGCCCTGCCTTTTGGGTGTTAGTGTTTGTATGTTAGTGTTACCGTCTCTGTGTTGAGTTTTCCGCGTGTGTTCTGCACGTGGTTGATGTCTGTTTACCGGTTAAGATGGCTTTTCAATAGGATTCCACTTGAATAATATTTGGAGTGAAAAAAATTATTTTATTGTTTCGGATCTGCGTGCAATTTCGGCAACTGTGTTAGCCTGTTAGGGGTTCTTTTTCTTTATTTGTGCTGTCTTATTGTCATCACTAGGAGTTATTATTTTGTATTATTCAATTTATATTCGTTGGAGGCATTGTAATTAATTTTTAATGATTTTTTTACTGCTACAAAGAATCATGGCAAGCAAGAATTTTGAAATGAAATTTATCTGCGTTTAGATGAATTTTTTTTCCCTTAGGCCTGTATTAATGAATGTATTTAAATTTTTTTAGTTAAAAAATTAATTTGATTATAGTGATTCAAAAACCATACGTTCAAAGTCACTGAATGGGTCTTTTAAACTTATTATGGTTTTAGTAATTATTATTGGTAGAAATCTACATTGTTCCAAGAAACTCCTTTTTTATGAGCTAGGAATCAAATCTCAACATCCAAAGATTAGTATTATGTGATTAGCTGCCTGCTAATATACTCATAATTTTTTCTACATTTTGTTTTTTTTCTTCTCGTTTGTCTTGCCAACTGTGTGTATTGAGTTTGGGGTTTTTCGCTTTTGCAGGCGCCACATCTTTTCTATTCACGGAATATCAGTATGTTGGTATTTTCATGGTTGCTTTTGCAATATTGATCTTCCTTTTCTTGGGTTCTGTTGAGGGCTTCAGCACGAAGAGCCAACCATGCACTTACGATAAACTGAAGACATGCAAACCAGCACTTGCCACTGCAATATTCAGTACTGTCTCATTTGTACTTGGTGCTGTTACTTCTGTTCTCTCTGGTTTCCTGGGGATGAAGATTGCAACCTATGCCAATGCAAGAACCACTTTGGAAGCAAGGAAGGGTGTTGGAAAGGCTTTTATTATCGCATTTAGGTCTGGTGCAGTAATGGGTTTTCTTCTTGCTGCAAATGGTCTATTGTTTCTTTTCATTGCTATAAACCTCTTCAAGTTGTACTATGGGGATGACTGGGAAGGCCTTTTCGAATCAATTACTGGTTATGGTCTTGGAGGATCTTCTATGGCACTCTTTGGGAGGGTTGGTGGTGGTATTTACACCAAAGCTGCTGATGTTGGTGCCGATCTTGTGGGTAAAGTTGAAAGAAATATTCCAGAAGATGACCCAAGAAATCCAGCTGTAAGTGTTGCTGCTTCATTTTAAAATGGAACAAATTGAGTTTTTCTTTTTAGTGTATTTAAATGTCAGTTTTGCAGGTCATTGCTGACAATGTTGGTGATAATGTTGGGGATATTGCTGGCATGGGGTCTGATCTTTTTGGTTCCTATGCTGAATCATCTTGTGCTGCCCTTGTTGTTGCTTCCATCTCCTCTTTTGGGTTAAACCATGAGTTCACCGCGATGCTGTATCCTCTGCTTATTAGTTCTGTGGGTATCCTAGTTTGTTTGATTACAACTCTCTTTGCCACCGACTTCTTTGAAATCAAGGATGTTAAACAAATTGAACCTGCTCTGAAGAGGCAGCTCATTATCTCCACTATACTTATGACCGTGGGCATTGCTATTGTAACTTGGATTGGTGTGCCTTCATCTTTCACAATTTTCAATTTTGGTACCCAGAAGGTTGTTAAGAACTGGTAAGTTTTGACAGTTAATTTCATCAAATAAGCATGTTCTAGTTAAAGCTCCGGTTTCATGGTTTTGATAGAGTGCGTAGCACTTTTTTTTTGGGTGATGCAAGAGCATCCAAGTATAAGCTAAATAAGGATATTACTTGCAATTGGTTGTCTTTGTTAAGGTGTTCACGTTTAGTATGCTTTCTAATTTATTTAGTGATAGCATATACAGGGATGATGGGTGCTAGTAGATGAAATTTAGTGCATTTTGATTGTTTTTAATGTTCAAACCTTATTGATCTTATTCTAGTCTTCTACTACGTCCTGTTCTTTTGGTTTGGGACTCTGCTTTTAGTTAGGTTTTTTTTTTTTTTAGATCTGTTGATAGGTTGAAAATGAAACAATTTCTGGTCAAGGTTGGTTCATTTATCTAGGTGATGCAAAGTTTATATATAGATGTGCTTGCAGGCACAATGATTTTCCAAGTTTCTAACCTATCATTTATCCCAGTACCAAGTTATTCAACTTCTTTATGAATTTTTCCCTTGTGCTTGTGTCTGTGTGCCATTTATAATGATATCATGCAAGTAATGTCTATTCATTTGCAGGCAGTTGTTTTTATGTGTGGCTGTTGGCCTATGGGCTGGACTTATCATTGGATTTGTTACAGAGTACTATACCAGCAATGCCTACAGGTAAATTATTCTTGTCGCTTGAATTGACTTTTTATCATCTCATTTTCCTTTCAGTGCTAAACTTATATCTTTTATCTGCAGCCCTGTGCAAGATGTTGCCGATTCCTGCAGGACTGGAGCTGCTACTAATGTCATTTTTGGTCTTGCCTTGGGATATAAATCTGTCATCATCCCAATTTTTGCCATTGCGGTTAGCATATTTGTTAGCTTTAGTTTTGCGGCTATGTATGGCATAGCTGTGGCTGCTCTTGGAATGCTAAGCACCATTGCCACTGGATTGGCGATTGATGCATATGGTCCAATAAGTGACAATGCTGGAGGCATTGCTGAGATGGCGGGCATGAGTCATCGCATTCGTGAGCGAACAGATGCTCTTGATGCTGCTGGCAACACTACTGCTGCGATTGGGAAGGTATCAAGATGGGCCCATTTTAGGTTACGCATGCCATTGTCATTTCTTACCGGGTGCATCAGCACTTCTGTTTTGTTATAGGTAATTCAACACTGCATTTTTTCTGTTTTCTAGGGCTTTGCAATTGGATCTGCCGCATTGGTGTCCTTGGCTTTATTTGGTGCTTTCGTGAGCCGTGCTGCAATTTCAAATGTCGATGTGTTGACCCCAAAGGTCTTTATTGGTCTGATTGTTGGTGCTATGCTTCCTTACTGGTTCTCTGCCATGACAATGAAGAGTGTGGGAAGTGCAGCTTTGAAGATGGTTGAGGAGGTTCGCAGGCAGTTCAACACCATTCCTGGTCTCATCGAAGGTCATGGCAAGCCTGACTACGCTACCTGTGTTAAGATCTCTACTGATGCATCAATCAAAGAAATGATTCCTCCAGGTGCTCTTGTTATGCTTACACCCCTCATCGTGGGAACCTTCTTTGGCGTGGAGACCCTTTCTGGTGTTTTGGCCGGTTCTCTCGTCTCTGGTGTTCAGGTAATGCAATGATGTTAAAACTTAAATTAGCTCTTCAACTTCACAAAAGGATACCTGAGTCTGGTTGGTTCTGATTTCTTTTCTTGTTACTTTACCATACTTGGTTTTTAACAGATAGCAATTTCTGCATCTAACACTGGAGGTGCATGGGATAATGCCAAGAAGTACATTGAGGTATACCTAATAAATGCCATCTGCTTTTGGTTGTCATTATCATGCTTATGCTACTTCTGTCAACTAAATATCTTTATGTTTGTATTTACAGGCTGGAGCTTCAGAGCACGCAAGGACACTAGGCCCCAAAGGTTCCGAACCACACAAAGCTGCTGTAATTGGAGACACCATTGGTGATCCTCTCAAGGACACCTCTGGTCCATCACTCAACATCCTCATCAAGCTCATGGCAGTTGAATCTCTCGTATTTGCTCCCTTTTTCGCGACTCATGGTGGTCTGCTCTTCAAAATATTCTGAAGGGAAGTCGGGTAGCAACGAATGCAAGGGACCCTTACCTTATCTTGTAGGATCCATACATATTCCTCATTCTATTTCTGCGTTTATCGCTTCTCCCATTTGATGGGATTTTGAGATAATTTCCGTAGTTTAGACAAATACTGCTTTTTTTTTTTGTGGGCTGATGATGATGATATTTATAGATGGTGACGACAATAGTGAGAAATGATCGTTAAAGTCAATTAATTGTCTTTAGCGTCTAAAGAAGTCTTTGGGATCGAATTTTACCGTTACTCTTTGTTTGTTGACACACTTAATTTTTGTACTCCTACTCTTTTCCTGGAAGTTAGGATAACATTTCGGATAATTCTATTTGATGTGTTTTGGTTTTAGATTGATGAGAAAATTCTCGGACTAAACCAGATCTATTTAGATCTCATTACTAAGGGCACGGGCAGTACCTACTTTGTCTATATTCTGGTCAGTAGCACTAGGGCCTTCGAGGCTTTCCGATCTTTGGAATTTCCTAGTGATAAATTTTATCTTGGGAAATGCTTTCAATGCGGGCGTAGCGATCATCATCAAAGCCCGATTGCCATTCATGATGGAAGAACTGCGTACAGAATTCCACGTTTATGCGAATTTCCCCCAATTTCGGCCAACTCCATGCTAGAAGCCCTTTCTTGTCAAGGCCGTTTCATGTCAGCCTATTGTCTCACTAACTGTACCAACGCTGCAAAATTTTTGTTCATGTCTCGTAATTAAAGAACTTGCTAAGAATATTTTCTTGCAACCATTTGCCTGCAAAGTTTAATTTCTAATAAGCCCATCTGAAGTCTGGCGCTGAAAGTGGTAAACTATTTTGGGTAAGTTTGCATTTCGTGTTTGATGAACTTGAAATTGATAACATCCATCAACAAAAGACTGACAAACTGGTAAATTACATCTCAGAACTTTGCGTGTTCTCTTTCATTCTGATGATGGGTGTGGCTTTAAACTCTTGCAACATGAAGTGCTCTTTGTCCTTGCTGGTAGTATTCCCAATGAACATCAGCGTAATCTGCAACTTTCTTAAAAATTCTTGGTCTTTCCTCATTCACCAACTCTTCTTCTGGTCCAATCTCCTTTTTACCTTCAGGTGTGTAGAAGACGGCTATTGAAATCCTCTCCTTCTCCGAGTTGGCAAGAACTCTATGCACTGGGCTCTTGAACACCCCATTTGTCATTATCTGTCAATCGCATCAGAAAGAAATGACCAGATTAGCCATTTATTACAGAAACATGTGTTTTCTGTCATGATAACTACAAATTAGTATTTAATCCATAATTCTACCTCCATTTGATCGCCCATGAGGATTAGAAAGGCATCTGAAATTGTGGGTACTGTGATCCAGGTCTGGTCTTTTAGAACTTGCAAGCCTTCAACATCATCCTGCAAGATAACGGTGTACCCTGATCCATCTGCATGGGCTTTCAATCCAAGAACAAGATCGGGTCTCTGGCAACGTGAGTAGTAGTTAAACCTTACATCCAGAGCTGCTTGTTCACCAAACTGATTCAGGAAACAATTTTCTTCTAAATCCAATGATTTTGCCATGGATTTTGAAACGGCCTCTGTCAAAGTTTTCATCTTCGTAATGTAGTCTTCCACCACTTCTCTGCATAATTTTGAAAGATCATGCGCTTACTAAGACGCTTTACTATATCTATCTAGTCATCAAGAATAGAATCAGAATATTTGCAAGCACTTTTCCAGTTCTACCATCAGAATACCATACTGAAGAGCAGGGTAAAGCACCTGAAAGATGACGGATTTTGTGGCCAAAACTTGGGGTCCTTCCTGTTTTCTGGATATGCACTAAGGACTAGACGATCAGACCAGTCAAGAGATTGACCTTCAGCTGGGACAGGATCAGCTCCATATCCTTCAAATTCGTCCAGTCCTTTAGCGTACTTTTTCTTCTCTTCCATTGGCTGTTCAAAGAATTCCCTAGCCACTTTTCGAATCTTATCCAGAAATGATTCTGGAATCCTATGACCTATTGCCTGAAACCCAGAAAATCCATCAGAACGCTGACAAAAATTTTAGAAACCAAAAATAATTAAAACGAAAGTGGTCTTGAGTTTATACCTGAAAGCAACCCCATGAACTAAGAGCTGATTTCTGTTTATTCAGTTCATCTTGTGCAGCGGATGGGTCTGAAGAAGAAAGAAGGCTGAGGTCAATGACAGGTAGCTGAGATGGTGGATCAGAATTATTATCTTCTGGGAAATCATCTCTACATATATAAAGTGATTGCGGTTCTTCACCATTAAGGACCATCTCTTGAACACGTTTTGATAGCAGAACTTGGGCAGGAAGAAGGGAGATTCCGGCCATGTTGGAATTGATGAAGTGCAACAAGCAATTGTGTCCACAATACAAGCAGTGTTGCTGGCCGATTCAAGATAACCGATATTGAGATACGTGATGCAAGTTCACCGCGTCGTCTTCTGAGTCTGTTGCTATTTTATGATTGAATGTTGATAGGAAGAAGATAGAATTTGGAGTTTACTGCTTACCCGTAAAAACGAGCCAAGACCCATATTGTTCTTTAAAATTTTTTTAAAAAATTAAATTAAAAAAGACAAGTCGAAATCACATCAATTATTATTGTGGATCCAATTGAAAATATGAGAGCGTGCATCTCATTATAAAACATATAGCAATATTATTAATTTATTATGATGAACTCCATCTAGCAGAAATATTTTCAAATGCCACAATAAAGCTTAATGGGACGGCGGTGGTTCTCGTAGGAATGGAGGAAATCGATATGATTGAATGGCTTGTAGAGGAGGGGATGGTGTCCATCAACCAACTCTTCAGGGACTTGTAATGTTCCATTGTTGAATGTGAAAAGCCCCATCGAGTATCTATCTTCTTTCCCCTTCATTATCACTTGGTGTCGAGCAGATTTTATCCTGTCGTTGCTCCATGCCTGCACCCAAAGTAATCATATCGACCATCTGTTACAGCTATAAAACCATTTTTAAAATCTCATCTAAGTTTTCGATTTGAATAATATATTTAATATTATATTAATCCATATGATTAAAACATGTTTATGATTCGATCGTCAAAAATATTTACAAGCAGGGATGTGTTAGATTGAGATATAGCAGCTTACCATCAAGGCATCACCAGCCATGACCACAAAAGAAGTGGGTGAAAAGTCAAGGTTGATCTTGTGCCCATCTTTAGTGTCGAACTCCAAACAATTAACTTGATTCTGATGAAGGATGGTGGTGAAGCTGACGTCAGTGTGAGTTCCCAACCCCAAATCTGTCTCATCTTCTTTAGCTGCTCCGGTTTTAAGCAGCCTAAGAACGTAACAAGTTGATTCCACATAAGACTCATGGTATTTCCCCACTCCATAGCTTTCAAATATCATTCTTGTCACCATCTTGTCTAGCTCCACCACAAGTTTCCCATATTCATGAATGCATTCGCTACACAATACCAAAACAGTAATATTTTTTCAAGGCAAATCAATACAAATCAAACAAAAAAATCAAAAGGTTTAAGTTGAAGTTATTCCATTCTATTTCCGGGCGTAGGTTCGAGTATAGTACCGGAAGCGATCATTTCCATGAGGCCACATGAGGTTGGTGAAATGTTGAGCTGCTTCTAGAGTATCAACATCTTCAATACCCATACTTTCATGGAGAGGAATCCTTGGATCCTGTCCAATATAACTAATCAATGGCCTTTGGCATTTATTTGGCAGTTTAACCTGAGTAGGAAGATCAAACAACTCCTTCAACTCTCCAAAAACTTGATCACGAAGCTCCCTGGTTAATTTCTTATGCTCCACCACAAAAAATCCATATTCTTCGAGTGCTTCCCTGACCTCGACACAAGCATTCAGCCAGCAACTTGAGCCCACCTTGAGAGTTTCTTCGCTGAAATCAATAACAGGAATCTTTGGCGCTGCTTCAACAACCATGATTTTCTCGTTTCTTACCCTATCGGTTCTCTAAGTTTAATGTGTAGTAGGTGATGTGGGTGTAATTCTCTTGCTTCCTACCCTTTTTCTCTTATACAGAGGAGAAAAACTACCAAAAATTCATTAATTTTATGATTTTTTAATTTGGTTTTTGGTTTTAAATGTAAGAAAAATTGATTATATATGATGATTTTTTGGTGATTTTTTACCAGATTTGTAAAGACTTTGTATTAATCAAAACAAGCTTTAGATATAAATCAATTTTATCATATATAATAAAAAAAACTCTTAATAATAACTACATATTAATATATATTAATTAACCTTATGAATATATTCATACTGACAATTACGGATAGATTCATATAAGAATTTTTGAAATGAATGGAGGTATGAAAAAGACATGGCAAGAATTAGATTCCAAAGGCCATAGACGGAAAAGGCTTTTCCATGCACTTGACTTGACTTCCTTCTCGTATTTGATTCGCTGGGAGACTCCCGGTGCTCACATGTCGCCATCAGCTTTTTCATGATTGATTCCTCTGGTTTCCAAAAGTTGATACGCTCACCCCAGGCGCCCCCGAATAGTTGTAGAGGGATAAATTACGGTACCCAAGGACCTCCTAGATGGGACTCATGATCTTGATGCCCATAAGAGCCCATCCAGAGTAAAACTCACACATTGCGGCTGCTAAGACTCGTAGACATCTTGTTTCCAACACCCACACGATTGGTTCCTCCACTCCACTTCAAATGGAATCCGACTCATAAAATTTAAATTTCAGAAAAATGAAATCCAGATTTTATTTTATTTCAATTAAGATTGACCCGAAAAAGCAATATCATTTTAAATGACGTAAAATGATAAATTTTAAATTTTCTTTCTTTTTTCAATAGAACAAGATATATAGATTATTTAAATAAGGGATAATTTGTTATAAATTATAGTTACTAAAATAATTATAGACAAATATTATTAATAAATTATTTTTTATAATTTATTAAATTTATATTTCAAAATTATTCTTACTAATTCAAAATTTTTACTTTTAAAAACTAAAATTTAAAATAAAAATCAATGTTCACAATTTATCATATTAAATCAAATATTAAATTTACATTCTAAATTACTCTTATTAATTTAAAAATTTTACTTTTAAAAAATAAAATTCAAGATTTTTATTACAACAAAAATAGAAACGTAAAATAAAAAATATAAACTGCATACAAAATACTTAAAATTATATAAAAAAATTTTAAAAATACATTTTCAATTTTAAAATTTATTATTTATTTTAATAATTTTTTTATTGTTAGATTGTTTTGAAAAAAATAATGATGTAAAATTTAATAAATATACATACATATAATATATATTAATTGATAGATATGATAAATATTTATCTATTTAATGATATATATTATTAAGACAGATATACCATATCTATGATTAATAGATATAGTAGATAAAATTTATCATATAATTATAAGATAGTTATAGTATATAAACTTATTTATATATCATAAAGTAGATATGATAAATAAATATGAATATTAAAATATATCAACAAATTCATTAAAATAAATATAATTTCATATAACACTATCAGTGAGAAAATAATACATATATTTATCTATATCTACTTTATTTATCATGTGTATATGAAATTTTTTAGATCTTATTAAAAAAATAAATCTAATAATATTCAATAAATATAATACATCATACATATGAAACAAGAAGATTTAATAATATTCAATAAATTTGATAATAACTAATAATATTAAACAAAAAATATCAATAAAATTATTGAAAATATAAAACAAAATCCATAAAAAATGTGAAGAAAAAGAAGAATAACAATCAAAGAAGGAACAATAGTAACAAAAAAAAAAGGAGAAGAGATTAGAGAAGATCTAATATTTATCTAAAATAACATATGATAATTGTTTTTATGATTGATGATATCTTTAATAAAATTTATCATTTTTTTATTTATAAAAGAATGAGAAGAAGAAAATGGTTCAAAGAGAAGAAAAATATGATGTTGAAGAAGAACAGAAGACAACAAGAAAAGAAAAGACTATAAAAGATTAAAAAAAAAAATAGAATTATGAATAAAAAGAAAGAATAAAAAAATATAAATATAAAAAGTTATAAATATAATTGAATACTTTATTATATAAATTTAAAATAAAATTAATATAATAAATATGAAAATAAAAAAAATTTAATTTTTGAAATTTATTATAATTTCCCTTTAAACAATTAGTAGTACCCTTTTTATTAGACAGCTAAAACAATTATTAAAAATTAAATATACAATTTTCACTCCAAATGTAATTATTAAATTAAAATATTTTTATTGGAACCCTAGTGTCAACCCAAACATGACCCAAATGCAAATCAATCAAACACGAAATCGACTGTCAGTCAACGATCGTAGGAGGCCACAGGAAGAACTGTTACACTTGCGATGTAGACGATAACGGGATTTCTAAAAATCATCGATTCATTTACTATTATTACCAAACAAAAAGAAAAGCACTCGCTGCGAGGATCTAATTATCCTTTTTTCTGTCCCAATATCCGATGATGACAACGTACATGGCTTTTGTCCTGTTTTAGTCTTTTTATGTTCATAATCCCAATTCGTATTCTCTGCTCCATTCAATCTTCAAAGATCCGCTCTTTAGTTTTCACTTGCACGTTTGTCTTTCTGTCGTTGATCTTTCCGTTTGCTTCTCGAGAAAATCCCTGGAAGGTAAGTGATTTTTTGTAAAGTAATTACTTTTACTACTGAAAGATGAGATTAGTATCTGCAATAAAGTTGATGTTGGTTTTTAGTTGGGGAATTAACTGATTGCTTGTTTGAGCTCAATTGCTAATTTCAGTGATGTTCCGTGAATCACTTTGTTCTAATTTTTGTGGGATAATATTATTTTTATGTTTTGATTAGTGGGTGTTGGCTAATTTTAGTTACTTATCTATTTATTTAAATTTGTAGACTTGATTGTCAAGTTTTCAATGGGGAATGCCTCATCAATGCTTACTCAGTATGATATAGAAGAGGTTCAAAGATACTGCCATAATCTATGTGAGCAATTTTGAATTCCCTACCCTTCTTTTGGTTTTGCATTTTCCTTTAATTTTTTTTAAATGTTCTTCTTTTTTAAGTTTTCAATAACGTGATTTCGCTCGCCAAATTCAGTCTCCCAGCAAGAAATAGTGTCTTTGTACCAAAGATTTTGTCAGCTTGATCGCAATGCTAAAGGATTTATATCAGCTGATGAATTCCTGTCAGTTCCTGAGTTTGTGATGAATCCACTTTGTCAGGTAATTTTCATTTTTGGGTTTGAGTGTTTATTGGGATTAAACTTCATTTTATAAATTGAAATTGTGATTATTTGGTTCTTACAGAGGCTACTTAAAATGGCGGATGGTTTGAATTTTAAGGAGTTTGTAGCTTTCTTATCCGCATTTAGTGCTAAAGCAAGTATGGAGCAGAAAATAAGACGTAAGCATTTGCCACCTTGATAGCATTTTAATTTCTACTTTCTTTTATTGTTCCTAGCAACGGAACCACAAGTACTTGTTCTATGCTCTACGAGGATACATGGAGATTCATCATATTATAGGCTTTGATCGAAATGATGGTTGTAGTTTATTTTGTGCATATGCGGATATCACTTTTATAATTCTTTTAATTTGAACTGTGTTTCTATGAAATTACGTTTTTGAATTCACTTGGATCATTTGGCTTTCAGTCATCTTGATGGAGCCTGGAAATGCCAAGAGTTAGGGTGGTACGGGGAACAAAGGGAACTAACATAAACCAAAATACAGAAAGAGATCATGTGCTACTATATGAAATTTTTTGAGATTTTAAGTTGTTGCTATATGAGTTCCATTTGGGTTCATGGTTTTTTTTTGAAGTCTACTAATTCTTGGGTTACATCCAGTGACTTGAAAATGACATTACATATTGTTGGATGGTTATGAAATGTTTAATTTTTTTTTTTGGTTGGACTTTTAAAAATGCTATCTGTTCTGTAAATGAATGGTAAGAATAAATTACTCGGAACTATAGAAGTAGAAAGTAAAAGCTTGGTGATGTAAAACAGAACAATGAGTTGATAATGGCTGAAATTATTTTCTAAGATGCATTGCAGATCATCTATTTCTTGTCCTTCTGTTTGAAATTTTTTATTCTTTGGTTGGCCTTTTTCAATTGATGCTTATGAATTACAAAATCTGCGATGTAAAAGCCTAATAACATGTAAAAGATTTTGAAGTTTTAGGGCTATTTTAATGTTAATCTTATTTCCTTGCCTCAGTTATTTTCAAGGTGTATGACTCGGATGGTAATGGTAAAGTATCATTCAAGGACATCTTAGAAGTTCTTCAAGATTTGTCTGGTTCCTTCATGTCCGATGAGCAAAGAGAGGTATCACCAAGAAATGTTTGTTTCACTAATAATCATATTTTAATCACTTGGGATATAAAAGCTTGAGAGGCGTAAAAGAATACTTTTAATGGTCTTACCCGTCAGACGCCTCTGACCATTACAAGGGATTATAAAATAAATTAATTACATTACATGCAATTCCTTGCAAAAGAGTTGATTTGATATCTTCTTCTCTAGAAATATTATCACCAGTGTTCTCTATTTTTGAGCTACTAACTAACGATAGAGTATCTACCTGTACCTCCAATGATTCATTCCTTGGTTTCCTTCTTTTGTTTCATTACCAAAGTTATTAGTGAAGCACCGCAGAAGTTTGCATCCACAAATTTCAGTTGCACTAGAAGCTTAACGATTACATTTCTTTCCTATTCCTTGTCTTGCAGCAAGTGTTGTGCCAAGTTTTGGAGGATGCAGGGTACAGCAGAGAATCTTATTTAATGCTAGATGACTTTATCAAGGTACTTCAGTTTTTTAGTTCATTACTCATTCTATGTTCCTCCAAAATAATTTCTTTAAACGTTACTTTTGTCCACTGCCAATTACTTGAAAAAAAAGAGAGAGATAGATAGAGAGAGAGAGAGGGAGATGGAGGGAGGGAGAATTAGAATGATTGGATTTAAGTGGAGCCTTCAAATGTCAGGTGAAAAACTGAGGCTACGAATTAAAACTCTACAAGATACCTTGTTATAACCTTTGTAGGCTAAACGACAGGTTGCAGTAACTGGTTTGTATTTTCTCACAGCAGTTCAATTTAGAGTGTGGCATAACCTACTTCTCTATGACACAGAAGGGGATATGTAGAAATTATGAGAGACTTGCACAGTTCCTGTTAGTTTTTTAGGCTACCACAACTAATATAGCAGTATAGTATTGGACTTCTGGTAAATTTGAATAGACAGTTTTATCTTAGCATTAAATAGCTCTTGGCCCAGATCGCCAGAATCATCATAATGCATTCATGCCAACTTTCTGATCAGACATGCAGTCTTCACTTACTTTCTTCAATTCTCCATTGTCTTGCACGTTAATTCTTGAGTTTACTGATGCAAGCCTTGCTATTCTGTTGACCATATGTGTTTCCTGTTTCTGGATGGAGCAAGTTATCACTTGGATGAATAGATAGCCACCTGTTCCTTTACTTTTAGAATTTTTACAGTCAGTGTTGACATGTTTATGACCTTTGCATTGCATGTGACACAGGTATTTGGAAATTCTGGCCCAAAAATGGAGGTTGAAGTTCCGGTTGATTAATCTAAACTGGGCAGTCCTTTTCCATACTCAAAATTTCAGATGAGCGCTTGAAGAAATTACCTTCAACTTGCGCCTACTGTGAAGACCCTTATAGATGTTTGTTTGTTTTTTTCCTTTTATTTTTATTTTTGTACCTGTTTATATCCCCAAAGAAAATTGAAGAATAAGCAACTTGTCTATTGTAATAATGAGCTTTCAGCTTATTCTTAAATGGGTTCCCATCTCTTTGCAAAGTTGAATTTGACAGATGCCTGATTCGCTGCCACAAGTTTTTCCTTGCTACTCTTCTCCACGTGGCCAGTTTACGAAATCGATAAAAACATGCCAGATTCATTGACAAATAATTCTCTTTTCCACTGCTTTTGTTGGCTTACTTTTTCATTATTATCTAAATATTGAGCCCAAGTAAGAATTTCTACAGTACATAGTTGCTTCTACATAAAATCTGCCAGCTACATCTTTGGTCTCCTATATGATGACTTCAGTGCCCCATAAAAGTAATTTCGATTGGTGGGTTTGGTCCCATATCATGCTTGGCAGGAAAAACGAAATGAAGGATTCAATGGTAAACTACCATGAAATCTAATACTATGTATTAGTTCATACAGAGGCTATGTTTACTTCATGCTGAAGCATATGGCTAATCCTCAGGTCTAATGGAGCCAAGTTTACCTATTTAAGAAACCAATAAGAAGCCGTAGCTTCAAACTGGCTTGAACAGTAGATAAATTTACGACTCATCTCTGTAACTAATCGTTAAAGTGAAGCTGCAAGATCCTGTCATCAATAACGTCAGATATTTTCATTTTCCTATGGTGAATCCGTTCACTTAGCAACTGCCTGGCAATTTCCCATGAACACCTCTCTCTTTCTCTCTGACAAGATACTATAAGTTTCTCCTCCTTGCACCATTCTCTTATCGTCTTCCAATTCCAACACTCTTCTCCTCTGTCTCTCTTTGAAAGCAAAGAAAGCGAAGATCTTCAACGATGCTTTCCATTTCATTCGATGCTAGAGTGTCAAGTAAGCAATCATCATCAGTTCCTTGCACAATCATGTTGTTCTTCAATTCAAGCAGTTTCTTCCGTTCCAAGTTTATTGCTTTCATGTTCTTGCAGATTTCTTTTTTCCTGACAGGATTGTTCAGGTATGTCATGTTTACTTATTTGTTTTGATAGTTCATCTCTTTCCTGACAGATGATAGGGATCACGAGAGTTTCAGGAAATCTACTGGTGAAGGTTTCAATGTCTTGCAGAAATTTAAAGAAATTTTGTACCATAAGGAAATACAAATTGCGTTGCATAAGCTAGGAATATATTCCTCACGGAATCTGTCAGCTATCGAGGATTTGAAGAGCAATGAAAGTGCTTCAAACTCAAAGGAGATAGTGAAAATGGAAGTGGCAAATTCATCAGGTGGGCAGGTTTATGTTAATTCTCGAAACGCCAAAGTTATGCAGAACAATACGGACATCGATCAGTTGAATCAGAGACTAAAGATTCTTGAGGAAGAAAACAAAATAATGAGACAAGAGTTCCTTGAGCAAGTTGAAGAAAGGAAGCAATTGGTGAATGAAATATACCACCATTTTCAGGCCATTTATCATTGCCTGCAATTTGAAAATTCAGAATACGGTGAGAGATCTGATGATGAATATTATATGATGAACCCTCGCGAGGTAATATGATATTTCTCCCCTCATGCATTTTGTTCTAATTTAACGCAATCCCTGCGCTTAATATGTTTATATCACAGTCATACTATATATATATATATCTGATAACTATTAATTGTTGCTGCCAGGCAAGTTGTTGCTTAGTTTTTATCAGGAAAGCACCATTTTTGTTATATATTAATATATATAACTTAGCTCATTCAGTGTTGAAATCACATCTAAAACTTAAATTTCTGGATTGAATGATTGGGGGAAAAGTAAACTGATGGTGAGAGACATGTGGTGTGGAAACAGGAAGGACTGGATGCGGGTCTTTCAGGGTCTTGCATTGTTGCCAGGGATGTCAACAGGGCCAATTACAAGGCACTAAAGGGAAATCCTGAAGCATAAAGATGGATTGATTGCATCCTCAAAAAAGCTTGGGAGAAAATGCTGTGATGTTATACGCTTATACAGTTTTTTCATGGTGGGATTTGTGAAAGATAAATATTTTTTAAAATAAGACCTATTGAGATTGAGTCAAGAGGGGAAGAGTCTTGGGTCCAAATTTCAGGAACCGTAAAAGAAACTATAATCAACAAACCGATAAAATGATTGCTAAAATTGTATTGTCAAGATATTCTAATAAGAAACAGATATGGCTTCTATTTTGTGTTTATCTGTCATTGGTTTCATATGATTGCATGCCCATCTCACATCTCTGCAACCACTTTTCCCACCTTCAACCATTCATCCGCTTGCAGTTTCCGGTCCTTCATCCTTCAAAATTCAAACTTCCAGTGCTGCTGCTGCTGCTGCTGCCAAGGAAACACTTGTATATACATTTCTATATTAAGATTAATTTTAATTATTCCTTATTTCGATTTCTAATTCCACTACTGATTAAAAATAATTAATAAATTATCAATTTTAATAGAACTATTTAAAAATTCTTTTATAATTCCTAAAATATTCTTCATAATCTATATGTTAAAAAATTTAATATAACATAAAATCATGACTAAATATATATTAAACCCAAATTCCCCAAATTCTTTGGCTGCGTTTTTTTCTTCTATTCTTTCTTATTCTTTTTCCGTTTTTTCTGTTTTCTTCTCTCTCTTCTTTGACTTCTCACATTCTTCTTCTTCTTTTCATTTTTCTATTTTTCTTCTTCCCTTCCCTTTCTCATATTTTTCTCCTTGATTCTTCTTCTTATTTTCTAATTTAAATTTATTTGTAATTTTTTCAATTGTTTAATGTGTGATTTAATTGTATTTTTCAAAATTTATTTTTATATTCTCATTGTATTTGTTGTTATTTATTTAATTTTATTTTACTGTAAATAAATATATATTGATTTACTAGTATATATCATGTATAAGGCGTATATTAATAAATAATCATCAATATATATTATATTTATAAATACATGTATTCAATAAATAAATATATTTATGTTTCATAAAATATTATATATGGGTATATATTAATGAATAATATATACCACAATAAATTAAAAAGGATGATATTGTAATTGTAAAATGAAAAAAACAAAAATTTAAATTTAAAATTCAACCAAAAAGAAAATGACATGAGATGCAATTATGATGAATCCGATTTAAAATATGAGAGCATGCATCTTATTATAAAACCTAATATTAATTTATTATAATGAATTCCATCTAGCACAAGTATTTTCATATGCCACAATAAAATTTAATGGGACGGTGGTGGTTCTCGTAGAAATGAAGGAAATCGATATGATTGAATGGCTTGTAGAGGAGAGGATGGTGTTCATCAACCAGCTCTTCAGGGACTTGTAATGTTCCATCGTTGAAGGTGAAAAGCCCCATCGAGTATCTGTCTACTTTCCCCTTCATTATCACTTGGTGTCGAGGAGATTTTATCCTGTCATTGCTCCATCCCTGCACCCAAAGTAATCAGATCAACCATCTGTTACTGCTATAAAATCATTTTTAAGATTTCATCTAATAAGTTTTTGGTTTGAATAGTATATTTAATATTATATTAGTCCATGTGATTGGAACATGTTTTAAAAACTATTCGAGAGTGCGAATGTGTTAGATTGACATGGATATGTAGCAGCTTACCATCAAGGCATCACCAGCCATGACCACAAAAGAAGTGGGTGAAAAGTCAAGGTTGATCTTGTGCCCATCTTTAGTGTCAACCTCCAAACCGTTAACTTGATTCTGATGAAGGATGGTGGTGAAGCTGACGTCAGTGTGAGTTCCCAACCCTACATCTGTCTCATCTTCTTTAGCTGCTCTGGTTTTAAGCAGCCTAAGAACGTAACAAGTTGATTCCACATATGACTCATGGTATTTTCCCACTCCGTAGCTTTCAAATATCATTCTTGTCACCATCTTGTCCAGCTCCACCACGAGTTTCCCATATTCATGAATGCATTCTCTGCACAATACCAAAGCAGTAATATTTTTCGAGGCAAATCAATACAAATCAAACAAAAAAATCAAAAGGTTTAAGTTGAAGTTATTCCGGTCTATTTTCCGGGAAAAAAAACGGCGTAGGTTCGAGTATGGTACCGGAAGCGATCATTTCCATGAGGCCACATGAGATTGGTGAAATGGTGAGCTGCTTCTAGAGTATCAACATCTTCAATACCCATACTTTCATGGAGAGGAATCCTTGGATTCTGTCCAATATAACTAATCAATGGCCTTTGGCATTTATTTTGCATTTTAACCTGAGTAGGAAGATCAAACAACTCCTTCAACTCTCCAAAAACTTGATCACGAAGCTCCCCTGATAATTTCTCATGCTCCACCACAAAAAACCCATATTCTTCGAGGGCTTCCCTGACCTCACGACAAGCTTTCAGCCAGCAACTTGAGCCTACCTTGAGAGTTTCTTCGCTGAAATCAATAACAGGAATCTTTGGCTCAACGACCATGATTTTCTCTTTTCCTAGCCTATGGGTTCTCTACAAGTTTAACGTGTAGTAGGTGATGAGAAGTGGGTGCAATTGTCTTACTTCCGACCCAATGCCATTTATAAGAAACCGGTGCTTAACTTGTTACAGTCACTTTGTTTTAATTACTTTGGCTTGCCAAGGTTGACAAAATCACCTATTAGATTTTGACTATTTCATCAAGTGAGTATTAGTATATTGTTTGGATCATTGAAATATTCATTTAAAATTATTAGATGAGCAGACTCTGAATTCTTCTTTTGACAAATTTTAATAGTAAAATAAATTGAATAATTTGTTGGAAGAATTAACCTCAAGTGATTTGTCATCGTTTAAATTATTTCAATGGTTCGATCAATTACTCAAGATTTTTGATTATTTCATCTTTTAATGTTGATAGTATATAGAATGATGTAATAAGATTATTATTTTTACAATATCTTTGGCTTGTTTTTCTTATAACATGGGAGTTAGAATTGACTCTGATTTATATATACTTACGTGAAGGTGGGGAAAGAAGAAACCTTTGTATTCAACCTTATACTGCCGAGGGACTTGCTATTTTATTAATAAGAGCTTTGACTATCATTTTGTATGATTCTGATGAATTCATATTCAATTTAAAGTAATTTTCATGAAACATGAGTTCAATCCTCAGATATCAAAATCACAATGATGTTATTAAATACGTTATGGTGCATAATTCAAACTGTTCATTTTCTTTCATAAGGCCTTCCATCTTCCCACGTTCAGACCAACGAGATCTAAGTTAATATTTAAATTAATGAATTGTAAACTAGCATTTTTTCCTGTTTTTAGCATTTCTTTTACCAGATCATGATTCCAGGTATCAATACAAAACCAATCTCAATTATTACACATAGAGCAAGATCTGAAGCATAATTATTTATTTGTTCACTGCCAGCAAATCGAATTAATATATTATAATTTAATTTTTCCTTGACAAATAATAATATATATATATATATATAATGCTTTCCTTGCTATGAGAATGCACAGGAATAAATTCATTTGAATGACATTTAAATGTCGTCGAATGCTTGGCTTTCATCTGAAAATGATTCCGACATCGTGTCGGCTTCTGGTGGAGGTAAAGCTTCCATGTTCATCACAAAAACTTTGATCACCAACTTTGGTTGATCATTCATGAAGTCTGCCCGGGAATCTGCAGATAACCCACTTCATTTTCTCCGAGAGTGCAGTGTTTATTATGAATACTTAAATCCTTCTTCATCTTAAACCTCATCTAAACTTAAACTTTTAGATTAAATGAATGTTTACGTTTGATTAAAATATTTAAACATATGGTGATACTTATATTGAAATCCTTGAATAATATAGACTACCATTAATGGATATCGACCATTTGGACAAAATGAACGTACATGTCAAACATCATAACATAATATAATGAATGAGCTGGAAATAATAAGATATTAACTTAGAAATTATTATTTCCTTAAAATATTTCCGGACAATCCTTGGCTAAAATCAGTCTCATGGTAAAGTGGGTGCCAAGATAAATTAATGTTAAGTAACAATATAGATTTATTCATAGCTTTATACTTAAATCAAATAAAATTATATATGACTTAAAGTTATTCTAAAGGAAGCTACCATTGATTTCCAGTGGTGCAGATAACTTGCCAAGGAAGACATGGAAGAAGTTGCAAGGGACGAGTAGAACTACTAATCAAATTTCTTCAAACAAAGGTAGATTTGGTCCCATTTCCTTTGTTCAATTCTCTGTTTCTATTAGTTCTTAATTATTTATTTGTTGCATTTCAAAGCAGGGATTGTTTCTGTTTTCCTTATATTGAGAAATTTACAATGCTCTCTTTGATATTATATTTATTGAAATCCAAGAAAATGAACAGAAAATGAATTAGCCATCAAGATTTATTATATATTTTATGTGTGTATTTTAAAGTAAATATATTTGATAAATATAAATTTTTTAAAATATATTATTTAATTTAAAGTATTTATAAATTTAATAAGAATAAGTAAAATATAAAATATATAGATATTAATTAAATCTCATAAATATTGGAAATCAGATATTTTTAAAAATTTCAAATTTTATAGAAATTAAATATTTGTATTATATAACATTTCATTAAACATACATATTTTATTTTAAATTTTATAAATGAAATGAAATATTTTATCAAATATTATATTTTATGAAATATTTGATTTGAAATAATATAGAGTAAAACAATCTAAGATTAAAATTCTATCAAAATTGAAGATGCATTTAAAGAGAAAATTAGAGTATCATTGAATTTCAACAATGGCTCAAGAGAAGTAAAATATATTTATTCTTTTTTTTTTTATATTCATCACCCTTGGTTTTTATTTTTATTTTTAGTTCAAAGGATACAAAATGAATAATTAAATTTATTTAAATCTAATTTCTATTATTTTATATAAATGAAGTCAATTAATATAATATAAATAATAAAGAAGATTTTAATTTTAGTTAAAATTTCTTTTTGCATGGACTTTTTTAAATATAATTATAAATTAATAATAATATAATAATATGTATCTTATAGTTTAATTTTTTGCAAGAAAGTATCTCTTTGAAAATTATTTTCAAATAATGAAAATAAAGTTTATGGGTAGTGGATGATGTTTGTTTAGAATATTGATCGACTCATCTCCACGTCCCTCTGTTCTTGGATATGATGAAGCAAGCCTTCTTCACGAGTTGGAAACCTTGGAACGCCTAAATGAGCTTGGTATATGTTTGTTCAATCGCTGCGGTTCATAAATTGTTGAAAAGCCACAAGTTGAGAAGGTGCGTCAAACACTTGAAAATCGTGAAGCTCGTGGATCAATCCTCGGCATCTTTGTCTAAACTATGTCTAAAAGAAATTTAACATCTAGAGGAACTTGTGCTTCAAGATTGTCCATCTTTGACTGAAGTGGATATTGATGGTGGAAATGAAGAAGAACAAGAGTTTCATAATTACCCCAACCTGTCAAGGCAGAAATCCCTTGAAAATCTTAGTCATGTAACAATTTACAATTGCCCGATTAAGAATGCGACATGGCTCATTCATGCTTCAAACCTTCAAACTCTGACACTGGATAGTTTGATATTGTGGTACCGGTGGTGGGTGACCATTTTGGACGGGATGTATTCTCAAATCTCAAAGATTTATCCTTGAAATACCTGCCAAAGCTGGAAAGCATCTGCTCCATGAAGCCTCAATTTCCTGCTCTGATGAGCTTACTAGTGGATATCTGCCCAAACCTAAAGAAGCTACCTTTCAATATCAACAGTGCAAAGAACTTGAAAGAAATTAAAGGAGCGAAAGGATGGTGGAATAACTTGGAATGGAAGAATGAAACTATTGAGCATGTTTTCTCTTCAAAATTACTTGAAACAAAAGAATGTTTGCGTTTCATTTCCTTCAAATGAACTTTATTTAATTCTCTGTTTCTTTAGTTCTTTATTAATTTATTGCATTTTTCAGGGATTGACAAAACTCGTGGTAAAGTTGTCCGAATGCAACGACAAGTCCTGTGGCAAAGCTATGAAAAAGGTGATCCAGAATCCAGGTAAGAAAATGAAAAAAAATCTCATGTCATTAATATGATCTTTTGTTGGAGTTAGCCGTGATGATGAACTTGCAAAATGAATTTGTTTATAGTTAAGAGATTGTTGTTCCTACTTCAGATTTGTAAATTTTTTTATCCTAAGCATTACAAACCTTGCACTAGAGATACCAGTCCTAAATTCTCCAAACTATGCTTGGTTTGTTGACCGATATCATTTTGCCATTCGTATGATGGTGCACAGGTGTCGAGTCTGTGGCCCTTTGAGTGGAACAAGATAGACTCGAGATGGAAGTGATTGGAAATAGCTTTGATCCGGCAGTAGTTGTACGTAAAGTACAGAGGATTATGCTTGTGAAGTCGCGAGTGTGGGACCTTGGAGCTAGATGAAAGACGAGGAAGGAGGAAAAGGGAGTGAAAGTATGTGTTGATTTTAGGGGCATAGAGATGTGAACTCATTTGATGGCATGTAGTGTTGTTGTTCATCGAAATTATATTTTGGTCTAAATGGTGATTCCATTGGATATTTTATACAAACAGAACTTGGTTTGAAATGGCTACTTCCATTGCACTTGGTTTTCTTCTTACCCTATGGGGTTCTCTAAGTTTAATGTGTTACCCTTTCCCTTTTATAAGAAGAAACCACATCGTTTTAATTACTTGGGCTTGCCAATGTTGACAAAATCACTTATTAGATTTTGACAATTTCATTAGGTGCATTAGTATATTGTTTTATTGTCATAATTTAACATCATTTTAACTACTTCAATGGATCAATCAATTACTTAAGATTTTCAGTTATTCCGAAGTGATCGAATAGGGCTATTTTCTTCTTTAAAAATCAAAGTTGGTTGATTGAGGGATTTTCAAAAATTCTTAGGATTGAATCCTTAAATAAGATAGACTGCTATGTAAACTTCACTTTCTATTGACATCACCTTTTTAGACACGTTCTTCCCAGAAATCCGGATTCGAGCTTCATTAATAACAATATGATTTAATCATCAAAAGGTTTTATTACATCACCCTACAGATAAATTACTCAACTATTAATAACAATCATAATAAAATAAATTATATTTTTTAATCAATTTTTTGATGTTTCAAATTATTTTGCTATATTTATTTTCATAGCATCATTTTCTCTAAAAATATATATATATATATTAACAAATTAACAAATTATTTTCCCCATAAAAACTTAATTTACATCCATTTATTTTCATAACCAAATAAGTGTCATTTTCTCTTTAAAAATATTTATTAACAAATTAACAAATTATTTTCGCATTGAAAACTTAATTTCCATATAATTATTTTCATTATAAAAATTACTTTCCCCGCAAAATGTAATTATTAATAAACTAAGAAGTTATTTTCACTGCAGGGAAAAAAAAGATTCCTATTGACCATGATGGAACACTGCATTACGAGAAGGCTGCTTTAGTTGGATGGTCTGCGTTGGTCTCGTACCCACATCATTACTATCGAATGAATGTTATTAGAAGAAATTTTAAATTTTATAATAATAAGATATTAAATTATTTGATATTTTATAAAATAAATATATTTTATTTTAATTTTTAATTTTATAAATTAAATAAAACATTTTTTTATAAATAATTAAATAAAATATTTATATCAAATTTGAGGGAAAAATTATAGAGAGAAAATTTGGAACAAGAGAAGTCTTACTTAGTTAAATTTGATTTATATTATTAATTATAATATGATATGACTAATATAAAAGATTTTTAATTTTAATAATTTTTGTTCATATTACATTAAAATCAATAATGAAGAAAATAAATCTAAGAGTTTATTTGGTTAGATGTATTCATATACATAATATAATTATAATTATATTATATATTTAATTATTTTGTTTGGTTATATAATATTAATGTAATATTAAATACTTAAGTAATCATATTAATACATTATAGAAAGAATTAATGAATGTATTTAAAATATAATATATTTTTTTATTATAATCCAAACATTCAATTTCATTAATTTTTTAAATAATAATTATAATATATCATATTATTTATTAAATAATTTAATATAATAAAAAATTCATTATATTATATTATGTTATTTAATTAACCATATATTCAATCAAAGGAAACCAAACCAGCTCTAAGTGTATTCTAACATGAGCACCTCATGCTGAGTCATCATGTCAATTCCTTTGTTGATTTTTCCAAAAAGGTATCTCTTTGAAAATTCTTTTCAAATAATGATAGTGATGTTTGTGGATAGTGGATGATGATTCTCATTTCTCACTTTTATCTTCCTCCACCCTCTGTCTTAGGCGTAAACTCAACAAGTTAAACTGGACTCTGATCTTCTATCTATACCATGGCAGGAGCAGAGGCAGCTGCAATTGCACCGGTGTGGGAAGCTATCAAAGGCAGTTTGTGTTTTTGTTGTGCCCGTGCGGATTACTTTGATGAACTTGAAGCTGATCTCAGGCTTTTAAAAACAGAGGTGAACAGACTGAAGGAAAAGAAAGAGTATGTAGAGGGAAAGGTCAGGGGTGAAAAGAGACCACATATGCAGCAGGTTTATAAAGTAACAGATTGGCTTAAAACAGTAACCAACTCTCTCGAAGACGCCGATGAGATTATTAGAGATGGTGATGAAGAAGTTGGTAAGAAGGCAATTAGATGGCTCTGTCCCAAGCAATGCTGCTCTTATAACAGAGTTGGAAAAAGAGTAGGTAGAAAAGCCGAAGAAGTTGTTCAACTTATACGTGATGGTGACTTTGATCAGGTCGTTGAAGAAAGATGTCGCGATTTGGTGGACGAGATGTATGTACCGGAAACACTGGTGGGTTTGGATTCAAAGGTGGAAGAAATATGTAAATATGTTAGAGATACAAGTGTGGTAATTGTTGGGTTGTATGGAATAGCAGGTGTCGGTAAAACCACTCTGTTAAAAAAGGTTTACAATGAGATTCGGAGTTGCACAGATCATGTTTTGATTTGGATTGATAGATCAGAAAAGGATCCAGTCCAAGAAGTTCAAAAGGCTATCAGGAAAAAATTTGAGATTCCTGAAGATTTCTGGAAAAATAAAAGCTACCCTGACAAGGAGGCCACATGGAAATTCTTGAGAAAGGAGAAATTTATTCTGATGCTAGATGATATTGACTCTCAATGGGATTATCATCTCTTGAGAGAAATTGGAATTCCTACAGATGGGAATGCAAATGAATCCAAGATAATCTTTACCACTCGACCAAAGGAAGTTTGTGACAAGATGAGGGCACAAAAAAGTATTAAAGTGGAGCCCTTGCCACCGGAACTGGCTGAAAAATTGTTTCGATTGACCGTGGGACAGCCCACTTTAGATTCTCATTCACGAATCTCAAAGCTTGCCAATGATGCTACTGGTGCTTGCAATGGATTGCCACTTGTACTCGTCGCATTTGGGCGAGCCATGGCCAATAACACAAATATTCGGGACTGGAAGCGTAATGTGGAGAAGTTGAAAGCACAGCCAACAAAAATTCAAGAACTGGAAGAACCTGTGTTTCGTGTCCTCCTCAAGGTAAGTTATGATACATTACCAAATGAAACTTGTAGGAGGTGTTTTCTTTATTTTCCTGTGTTTCCCGAGAGCACCCATATCAAGAAAGAGGAATTAATCGAATTTTGGATAGGTGAAGGTTTTTTAGATGAGTGTAAGGATGTACATGATGCTAGAGAAGAAGGAGAAGAAATGATCTCAAGTTTAAAACTTGCTGGAGAAAACATTATCTCAAGTTTAAAACTTGCGAGTTTGTTGGAAAATGGTAAATCAGAAGAATTCGTTAAGATGCATGCTTTGATTTATGAACTGGCCTTGTGGCTAGCATGTGAGGAAGGGAAGAAAGAGGACATAGTTTTGGCAAAGGAAAATGCATTGGAATTTTCAAAATGGGAGAATGCAAAGAGGGTATCATTGTGGAATCGTGGAATCGAATCTCTATCTTCTATACCTTGCAATCATCTTACAACATTGCTTCTTAGAGGTACAAGCTTGCAACATTTGCCTAGTGAATTTTTCCAATCTATGCATGCTTTAACCGTGTTGGACTTGTCAGATAATAGTAGCTTAGCTGATTTGCCTATGGGCATTGGAGAACTTGGCAACTTGCAATATCTCAATCTGTCCGGGACATGTATAGAAAACCTTCCACCCGAGGTCCAAAATTTGAGAAAGTTGCGAATTTTGATCATAGGCCACCTTATGAACATTGAACGAGGAGTGATATCTCATTTAGTGTCCCTACTTGTGTTTAGAGTACTGGTTGGCCCAACTCCACTTCTTTCTGTTACTGGATATGATGAAAACCTTCTTCAAGAGCTGGAAGCCTTGGAACACCTAAATCAGCTATGTATACTTTTGTGTTCAACCACTGCTGTTCATAAATTGTTGAAAAGCCACAGGTTGGGAAGATGTATCAAACACTTGAGAATCGTGAAGCTCGTAGATCAATCCTCGACATCTTTGCCAAAACTATGTTTTAATCAAATGGAACATCTAGAGGAACTTGTGCTGCAAGATTGTCCATTTTTGACTGAAGTGGATATTGATGGTAACCTGTCAAGGCAGAAATCCCTCGAAAATCTTAGTCATGTAACAATTTACAATTGTCCGATTAAGAATGTGACATGGCTCATTCATGCTTCAAACCTTCAAACTCTGACACTGGATAGTTGTTGTGATATTGTGGTACTGCTGGTGGGTGACGATTTTAGACCGGATGTATTCTCAAATCTCAAAGATTTATCCTTGAAAAACCTGTCAATGCTGGAATGCATCTGCTCCGTGGACCTTGAATTTCCTGCTCTGATGAGCTTATTGGTGGATACCTGCCCGAACCTAAAGAAGCTACCTTTCAATATCAACAGTGCAAAGAACTTGAAAGAAATTAAAGGAACGAAAAAATGGTGGAATAACTTGCAATGGAAGAATGAAACTCTTAAGTGTGTTCTCTCTTCGAAATTACTTCAAACAAAAGTACGTTTGCCTTTCATTTCCTTCAACTGAACTTCATTTAATTCTCTGTTTCTTTAGTTCTTTATTTATATGTTGTATTTGTCAGGGATTGTTTCCCTTTTCTTTATGTTGAAAATTGACGTCCTCACTTTGAAATTATATTCTGTAATCTTCCGAAGTCCTTCATTTTCTTTGGTCCATTGCAGACAAAACTCGTGCTAAAGCTGCCCACGTGTAACATAAAGTCCCGTAACAAAGCATTGTTAACGCTGGTCGGGATTACAGGTGAGAAAAAGGAAAAAAAAAAACTTGTCATTAATTCAATCTTTTGTAGGAGCTATCTATAGTAACGAACTTGTAAAATGAGTTTGCTGTTCCTACTTCAGGTTTTTAAATTTTAATCCTAAGCATTACCAACCTTGGTACTAGAGATACTAGTCCTAAATTCTCCAAACTATGCTTGGTTTGTTAACGGATACCCTTTGGCTATTCCTATGATGGTGCACAGGTGTCGAGTCTGCGTCCTTGCTAGGGCATGATAAACTCGAGATTGCAGTGATTGGAAAATACTTTGATCCAGTAATAGTTGTAAGTAAACTACGGAAGATTATGCCTGTTGAAATTTTGAGTGTGGGACCAGTGGCGGAACCACAGCACCGGGGCAAGGGGGGCTGAAGCCCCGGCTTGGGCTTGGGAGAAGGGGGTTGGGACATGGGAAGCACGGGTGGATTTCTGCCTACTAGCTGCTTACCCTTTTAAAGTCCTAACAGGTAAACTAAGTTTTTAGCTCCTCCTTGATTGAAGCCCCCCTTAATGGAATTTCTGGCTCCGCTACCGTGTGGGACCTTCGAGCGAAAGGAAAGACGAAAAAGAAGGCGAAAGGAGTGAAAGTATTTGTCGATTTTATGGTCATTATGTTTAGGTTGTTTATGCATAGTTCATTGAAATTATATTTTGGTACTAGGACCTTGGATATTGGTCTAAATAGTGATTCCATTGAATATTTTGTATGAATGGAACTTGGTTTGAAATGGCTACCTCCATCGGACTTGGTTTTGGATGCACATGATTGTACTATTTATCCTTGAATATGGAAAATCTAAGTGAATTGAAGAAATGTTATATGGGTTTGGACGTTTTGGTTTAAGTTGCAATTGAGTTGCATTATTTTGCTCTGCTCTTGAAAATGGTGATTTGTAAACTTGGTTTAAAGTGGAAAACTGTGAGTTATAAGTCAATTACCAGGTGATTTATGCCATGATTGATGATTTTGAGGCTGCAGACTCTCGGTCGCCATGACTTTGTTGGAATTATGTTCGAGGAATGCTGAACTTGGCTCGAAGAATTATTTACTAAACTTTACAGAAATCTACAAGTTTATTAAATAAACACATAAAATACATTACTACTATAAAATTATAATTATGATTACTGTTGTAAATTTCTATCATTATTTGTATTCATATGATAAATTTAAAATAAAAATTAACTTATAATCATTATAGTAGAACTAGACAAACATAGTCCCCTAACATGGTTCCTCAAAGGAATAGAAACAAGTCTCCTAACATTATTACATCATGATCTAGTTTTGTGTCATTGTAACGTGATAATCATCTTCGAGAATGATCATGCCATAGTTGTTATTCATGTATGGTAATATCTAAAAATGATATATGAACATTTTTAGTATCTTCGAATCATTTATTATGACATAATTAATACAATCACTTAGAAACAAAATGACATTTTTCCACAAGAAAGTGGACAAAATGAAACAAGTTGCATTTGAAATCTTTTTATCTTCGAATACGACATCTAAATTGGGTTTGTCTCAGAACTGAGTTCCACTATTTCAAATTCAATTCAATAAAATTTATTTAAATTCATTTAATAAATAAATCAAAATTAAAATTTATAATATTCATAAAATATTATATTTTTATTAATAATTTTATTATTTTTTAAATAAAAGATTAATTAATTTATTTTATATTTTATATTTATTATACTTATTTAAAATTCAATTAAATTTATAATATATCAAAAAAATTTAAAAATTTTAATTGTTAATTATAAATAAATTGAATTTGAAAATATAAAATTTAATTCTATTCTATTCATTTGTATCCAAAGCTAAAATCACATTAAAGGAATCTTGAAATCACTTGTGGCAATTGGTTTCTATATTCTTGTTGTGTTTCACATTAAAGGAGTCTGTGATCCCTTGAGTGGAACAAGATAGATTTGAGATGGAATTGATTCGAAATGGCTTTGATTTGGTGGTAGTTGTATGTAAAGTAAAGAGGATTATGCTTCTGAAGTCTCGAGTGTGGAACCTTCAAGCTAAATGAAAGATGAGTAATAGAGATGTAATTGTGGAGCCCTTTGCGAGTTATTCAATATTTGGTTCAATAAAAGCTCGTTTGTTAAGCTAAACGAGTCAAGCTTAAATTTGATTTTGAATCTCATTTTATAAACGAGCCAAACTTGAGCTCATTGATATTCGATTCATTTAAACTCGTGAATCGGTTCATTTATGAACTCGTAAGTCGGCTCGTTTATAAGCTCGTGAGTTTGTTCATTTAGAAGTTCATGAATCAGCTCGTTTGTGAGCTCGTGAAATAATTTGTTTATAAGCCTATCAGCTAGCTCGTTCATGAGCTTGTAAGCTAGTTGGTTAGTTCGTTCATTTTATTATATTTATATAATTTATTTTATTTTATAATATTAATAATTTATTTATATATGAATGCTAAATTATAGATAGATATATATATATATATATATATAGTAATTAATAATATATTGCATATATCAAAAATTAGTTTTTATATTATTATTATGATTATATCTATAAATAATTTACTAATTAATATTGTATAAAATATTTATTTTTAATTTTAAATAAAATATAATTAATATAGATAATATATATTTATATGAAACTTAAAATCATAAGATTCAAGTCATATTAGATTCAATAATACAAAAATAAATAAATTATTCACATTATAAAAACTTCAATACAAATAATGTTTATAAGTTAACTAATGAATATATCATTTTGTAAAACTAGCAATAATTCATGATAAGAGAATAATATGATTCAACAAATTAAGAATAAATAATTGAAATGAGTATACAAGAATTATATTAAAAAAGTATCTCACTACCTTTATATTTTTACTAAATAAATTAATCAAAATTATTCTAAATTAATTAAAAATATTACAACTAAAAAATATATTTATTAATATAATTAATCAATAATTACCTTTTGATAAAATTAACGATATTTTCAAATAAAAAAATTAAAATAATGAAGACTATATGATAAGTATTTATTATGATTTTAATTAGGATTTAAAGATTTAAATTTGAAATCAAATTATATTTTATTGACATTTGGATTTCAATTTTAATTATATTATGGATGAATTTTTATAAAAAATCTACTAAATATAAATTTGTAATAATTAATTATAACATTTAATTTGAAATCTATTAGATCTACAATTAATTGTTACTCTAAAACTTGAAATTATAATTATTTGTATATTAAGCCCAACTGCAAATGCTTTTTCTTTTTTTCTAAATTGATATAGAAAAATTCAATTTAAATAGAAAAATATTTTATTTTGTTATGTTTAGAGACTTCAATGCTATAGGAATTGTGTGTCAACTTCAGAAGATTATGCATGCTGAAATCGTGAGCGTGGGACCTTCTTCGAGCTAGAGCAAAGACGAACTAGAAGATGGCTTTTGCCTAAGCTTTATAACTCAACAAGCATAGCTACACCAACAAATTATCTACCCAGATAGTGTTTGTTCAATTTAAACTAAACAACTCCCGTATGTTGTTATTCCATGGAATGATTGTGTGATACATTTACATCTTGATCGTGTACTCGTGCACTCTAAAATATTTTGTAATTTGATCTTTGTGTGAATACTTGTTGGAGCACAAGATGGATCCTAACCCAAGTCTGCATGCAGAAAAATGTCTGATCAAAATGCGTTCAGCGGTAGCACGTAAGCCTAGCTGATGCCTGCCATCATCAAAATGTCTTCACAATTTCAAGGCCGATATGAAGAAAAGACCCACGAGAGACCCAAAAAACAAGAATACAACAAAAAGTAAATCAAAAATTCAGCAAGAACATTATCAAATCTTCCAACAAATATTCAAACATTCATGACATTTTCAGTTTTTGATTCAAGCTTTTAGATTCACATTATGAAATACAATGGCACTAACAAATTAGACAGCAACCAATACTTAAGAATATGCCACATTCTTGAATATAAATCAAAATGAAAACCCATGAAAATGATGACCAAAGACAAAAGGAATTATATATTAACATGATAACAGCTCATTTTTCAAGGTAGTGGGAATCTAGAACAATGAAATAGTCAACTGTCTGCCAATAGCCTGTTGCTCTCCTTCACATTTCACATACACTGTTGGCGTTTATTTGCATATTATTCCTTCTTTAAATGATCTTAATATTTATAGTTTCTTCTACCTATTAATCCCTCTCTTCTTTGAAATCATTTCTTGAATCAATGGCTGCTGATCCAAGAACTCAAGAACCCTCTTCTTCTTCACCATCATCCATGACTCGGTGTGCTTATCATGTTTTTTTAAGCTTTCGAGGCGGCGACACCCGTAAGAACTTCACCGATCATCTCTACACAGCTCTAGTCGACGAAGGAATCCATACATTTCGGGACGACGACGAAATCAGGAGAGGAGAAAATATCGAGTTAGAAATACAAAGAGCGATAAAAGAATCCAAGTTATCGGTTGTTATTCTTTCCAAAGACTACGCTTCTTCGAGATGGTGTCTGGATGAGCTTGTCATGATCATGGAACGTAGAAGAAGTGTTGGTCATGTTGTGGTTCCAGTTTTCTACGACGTGGATCTGTCCCAGGTTAGAGACCAGACAGGCAGCTACGGCGAAGCTTTTGCTAGACATGAAAAGGATTTCAAGGAGAACATAAGCAAAGTGGAGGAATGGAGGGCTGCTCTGAAAGAAGCTGCAGATCTTGGCGGACGAATGATTTTACAAGATCGGTATGTAACTTTTCTGGCAGGTTTTGACTTCGTCTTAGATCAAGTTGGGCATTTTGAAATCATAACCAAAGTTTTGTTTTCACGTGACTGTTAGCTACTTAGACTTCATGAAAACTTGTTCAAATTCATTTAACCAGACTTATTCAAATCATACCGGCCCATTTAGATTCTTGAGCCACTTATTGACGAGCTCATCAGCATGTTGGTTCATTTAAATGATATCCTGATGGGCTATTTTTCCTTGTTTGTTAGGTACGAGTCACAGTTTATTCGGAATATTGTCAAGCAGGTTGAGAATAAATTAAGTCGGACTGTACTCCGCGTTGATGCTTATTTAGTCGGAACAGATTCTCTCGTAGCTCGAATTAATCGTTGGTTGGAAGATGAATCGGATGATACTGAGATAGCCACAGTCTATGGGATTGGAGGAATTGGAAAGACAACCATTGCCAAGATTGTTTATAACCAAAACTTCAACAAATTTGAAAGGAAAAGTTTCCTGGCAAATGTCAGAGAAATTTCAGAACAACCAAATGGTTTAGTTCGGTTGCAGAGGCAACTTCTTTCTGATCTCCTGAAGAGGAACACGAGCAAGATATATAACGTTGACGAAGGAATCATGAAGATCAAAGATGCTTTGTTCATTAAAAGAGTTCTTCTAATTCTGGATGATGTGGATGATATGGAACAGTTCAATGCAGTAGTTGGAATGAGAGAATGGTGTCATCCAGGAAGCAAAATTATTATAACAACCAGGAATGAGTATTTACCAGGGGTTGATGGAATCTATAGAAGATTTGAAGTTGACCATTTGGATCGGAAAGAATCACTTCGGCTCGTCAGTTGGCATGCCTTCCGCCAAGATCGTCCTGCCGATGGTTACGAGCAGCTTTCCGAAACTGTGGTAAATCATTGTGGCGGACTTCCGTTAGCTCTTCAGGTCTTGGCTTCTTCTCTATGTGGGAAATCTGTAGGTGTGTGGGAAAATGCACTACAGAAGTTGGAAAAAATTGCTGACTGTAAAATTCAGCAGATTCTTAGAATAAGCTTTGATACTCTTCAGGATGATCATGACAAACGTCTGTTCCTTGACATTGCCTGTTTTTTCACCGGAATGGATATAGGTTATGCTTTCAGAATTCTAAATGGTTGTGGGTTTTACGCTATGATAGGCATTCAAAATCTTGTCGATAGATGCCTGATAACGATTAGTGAAGAACATAAATTGATGATGCATCAATTAGTAAGAGACATGGGGAGGGAAATTGTTCGTCAGGAATCGCCAGATGAGCCTGGAAAGCGCAGCAGAATCTGGGATCCTAAGGATGCATGCAATGTTCTGAGACAAAATAGTGTAAGAAAGGAAATGTTTTGAGTAAATACTTTATGCATACTTACCAAATGCACGCCTTTTATCATTTTATGCAGGGCACGGAATTAATCAAGGGCATTATCCTGAATCTTCCACAACAGACAGAGGACGAGCGCAAAAGAAAAAATGCTATTACAAATCACACAACACAAATTAATGAAGAAAATGCTGGAGACGGTACAAACCTGCTTGATCAAAAAGGTTATTCAAAAAAACGTCGACTAAGCTTCTTCTCCTGGAAACCAGAAACTACATCTCCAGCAAGTTCATTTTCCACCAAGGCATTTGAGAAGATGGTAAGACTAAAACTTATCAACCTGAACAATGTGGAACTTAGAGATGGCTACAAGGAATTTCCCAGAAGTGTAGTATGGTTGTGTTGGCGTGGTTTCCCTTTGAACTCCTTGCCAACTGATATCTGCCTGGAAAAGCTGGTCGCCCTTGACATGCGCAATAGCAATCTGAAATATCTCTGGAGTGGAGTCCGGGTATGATGCTGCCCTTTATCTCAACTTATGATTCAGATTATATTCTGAATGTGGCTAACTATTTTCCTTTCAACAGTTCCTTGTGGAGCTGAAAGTACTTAACCTTGGCCATTCCCATCGCCTTGTTAGAACCCCCGACTTCAGAGGACTTCCTAGCCTTGAAAAATTGGTGCTCAAGGACTGCAAGAAGTTGATTGATATCGGTGAATCCATTGGAAGTTTAGAAAGGCTTTTAATTCTTAATTTGAAGGATTGCAGAAGACTTGAGAAGCTGCCAGAGGAAATTACTATGCTGCATGCTCTTGAAGAACTAATCCTGTCAGGATGCTTGAATCTTGTTACGCTACCGAATGACCTGGAAAAACTGCAGTCCTTGAGGGTCCTACATGCAGATGGAATTGCCATAAATCAAGTAAACTCAATGACCGAAGATTTCAAGGAACTCAGCTTGTCATTATGGCTGTCACGGAGAAGGACTACATCAACCAGCCTTACGCTGCTTTCGCTACCTCGCTTCTTAGTGAACTTGAGTCTTGCAGATTGCAATATATCAGATAATGCTATTCCTGGAGATCTTAGCCATATGCCCTCCTTGGAGCACTTGAATTTAAGTGGAAACCCATTTCATTGCCTTCCAGAAACCATCAACAGCCTCGGTATGCTCGGCTCCCTCGTGTTAGATCGGTGCATAAGTCTTGAATCACTTCCTGAGCTTCCGACAGGCTTAAATTCCTTGAAAGCGGAAGACTGCACTTCATTGGAAAGAATTACAAACCTGCCCAATTTGTTGAAATCATTGAACTTAGAAATTTATGGTTGTGAGAAGCTGGTTGAGGTTCAAGGCTTATTCAAATTGGAACCACTAAACAACATCAACAAGGAAATACTTGACAGCACAGGATTGATTGATTTGAAATCCTTGGAAGGAATTGAAGTGAACATGTCCAATGCTTTGACATGCACAGAAATGAAATCTAGTATCCAGGTACTCTCTTACTCTAGTTTCATTCTTATCCTTTCCGCATTCAATACATTTGGGCTAAGTTGAGAACTTCAATGGCACAGGTCCTGCAAGAATGTGGAATATTAAGCATATTTCTTCCCGGAAATAGTATTCCAGATTGGTTTAGAAAAACAAGTGAAGGTCCTTCGATATCTTTCGAAATTGAACCAAAACCTGGCCACAAGATCAAAGCTCTATATTTATGCACAAGATATGACAATCATGAAGATGGAGGATCCATAGACGACAACAATGTCAAAATCAACAACAAAACCACGGGTGTCAGATGGACATATAGTCCAACATTTTACGGGATCCCAGGATTGAACGAGGATATGTTATGGTTAAGTTACTGGAGTTTCGGTGATCAACTAGAGGTTGGAGATGAATTGCAGGTTTTAGTGGAAATGGCATCTGGATTACATGTGAAAAACTGCGGGATCCATCTGACATACAAGAAGGAAAGTGGTGAACAAGAAATTGTAGCGAGCAGTAACTTTCCCTGGAACAGAACCATGGCAGATTTAGACATGTCAGAATATGAACTGGGGACAGATGCCTATTTTCTGTGCCATCACAAGTATCAAACACATCAAGGATCAGGCAGATACGACTGGGATGACTTGAGTGGTTACGAGTATATATTTGAGGAGAGACATGAAGAATCTGAAGCAGAAGATTGGATGTAGAGCATCAATGCCGTTTTCACCATCTGATTGCTACTGAAGGGAAAACCAGGAAAGCTGAGGAGATTTGAGTTCTCCTCTCTAAACATCCCAACTTTATCATAACTTTAATGCCATTTTTTCATTTATTTTTTTTGGTCCTAAGTTTCATTCCCATAATAATAATAATAATAATAATAATAATAAATAAATCTTAAAGAAAAATATTGATGTTGCATTATAAATTAATTATGACCGTTGAAAAAAATACAAGTAAATTGAGTTTTAATAAAATAATTAATACGTTAAGATAATCATAAAATGAAGAATTTAAATTTTTATTTTGTAATAAAGTGGAATGATTTTTAAAATTTTTATAAAAAATTAAAATTAGTGTTATTAAATTTGTAATAAACATGGCGTGACAAACAACCAACTCCACTAAAATTAAAACCACTCTTATAAAATGATCTGTTTTTAATATCCAAAAGGGAAAACTGAATTTGATTCTTTGACCATTGGGTTAAGAGACGCCACCGACTCATTTCCGCTGAACCCTAGAATGTTAGTGCGTGCGTGCAACATGAAACTTTGGCATTGGAATATTTTCGCCCAACCATGTTAATATTCAACTATCATATCCCCCATGTTTCAATATTAATTTTATATGTTACTGTTTTCAACTGACATTTTCTTTAATCACATTAAAATAAGAGGCAGAGTCGGAATGCATGGCAGAGGGCCCCGGCTTTCGCTGTATATGAGAGAGGGCAGGGAGATTTGATGGTTATCCTCCATTAAAAGTAACTAACTGTGTTTTTATTAGCCATCATTTGTTAAAGATAATCATTAAAATTATATTAATGATTCACATAATAAAAATTTGATTAGATTATCATATCATTATTATATAATTAAAAAAATTATAATAAATAATAAACGAAAATTCCATCAAATAAAAATAAGCCAAAAAAATATCAAGAGAAATAACAAAAAAATATGTTGATAGGCCTATCGTAATCCCTGAAATACGATCCTCAAATGGTATGTTGCATATTGTCAACCATGCCCACGTCATCACTGCCGGCGGTCCAAAACCATTAGCTACGGATTCGTCTTAATCCCAGGGGCACCTCCCCCCTCCATATCCATCCCAACAAATCTATTAATTAAATAACAAATTATTCATTTTATTTTATAAATTTTATATTTTTAACCAAGTAAAGAAATTTTAAATTTTATTAATTTTTTAAAATTATGAATTTGAAATTCATCTTGTTTACTGTCACAAATAAGAATCTTAAATATTTTATTTATTAAAATAGATAAATCACTAAATGTTCATCCTCCTCACCGTAATCAGCATTAACTTAATTAATTACTAATTAAAGATTAATAATTGTACTGAAATCAATGAAAATTGAATAATTAAAGAACCTTTGCGTGTACAATCATCGAAAGCAAACGCGCCTACTACCTTCTCCTCACGCTAATGGATAAAGCAAAACCCAAACCCAACCGGCTTACAATAGAATAAAATATCCAATAAATATAATTATCATAGGACCTACATTCACTCTGTGGACCCACTTCAATTTCCCTTCCTTATCTCCTTATTATCATCATTATTAATAGTTTTGTCATGCAAATGCACCTAACTTCAGTGCTACCTTTGTTTTCTCATTTACTCCTTACCACCTGGCACTCATTAACTCATCCTGTCTTTTGGCTCCCTCACAGCCACCTTTTCTTTGTTTTTTTTGCTCTGCTTTTCCTTTTCACGTCTGCTTTATTTAAACACTGCAATTCTGTTTGGCTCAGTGTCTTTCTTTATACACTCATCTTTTTGGATAATCGATTCATGAAAATCGATTTTAAATTCGTAAATTAATTACGATCGATCGGGACGATCATGATGAGGTATTTTCGTTTTCTGTTTTTCTTTTCTCGGAAAATTGATGTACCTGGAAAACGAAAGGAAAGGAAGTTTCCATGATATGAAATTTTGCAATTTTTGAAATTACTTTCGCTATTCTTCTAGTTTTCTGTTTACCTCTTTTCAAATTTTGACACTCATTTTTTTTATTTAGCTTTTTTTTTTCATCGGTATTTTCTGTAATATTATTCTTGATGAGATGTTTAAAGCTGTTTGAGCGTTAAGCAACCTGCTTATTATCTAATGATGAATGAGCTAAAGCATATGGTAATATGGTAGGTTAAGCTGTTGATTATGATGTCAATATTTTTTTTTTGTTAAAATTAGTTTGTTATCATGAAAAGTTGAGTAATTAATTAGTTGTTATTATTGTTGTTGTTGTTCTTACAATTGGTTTGAAGGAAAAATCTTTGCTGGCACAAAAACGCATATGAACAAGCTTTGATTAGAACAGTTCTGTTTGATGATCAGTGTAAAATGGAAACTAAAAATAACATTATTCTCGATGTAAAACGGAAACTGATTTATAATTTGACAAACAGTGCTCTGTTTCTTCTTGCCTTAAGAGATCTTTTCTGTTAGATATTTGATTCTATAAAACAAGGCACTTTCAAATATGAATTATTGAAACGTGTGTTCTTTAGCTCCATATTATAATATGAGATGAATGCTTATTCTCCCTTACTTGTTTTATTATTTTTTGCAGGGTGAGGCAGGGTGTATATTTCTAGTTTTGATAATTACTGTTCTGCTGTGGTTTTAATTACCCGGGATTGATTACAATATATTTCCTCGATGGGGGGAGCTTGTTCTAGGAAGAGGAATCAATTGGAAAATGAAGATATTTTACATAGAGGCATTACCAGAAGATATAGCAAAAATGCAAGCTCAAAATGGTTGGCTACTTCGTTTTCTAGACCTGCCAATGAAATACAGCGGACTAATACGAGATGTCCATCTCTCTTGGAATTATGTGTCCGAAAAATTCGCGAGGTATATTATGTTCTATGTGGTACGGAACTCTAAATTGTTTCCACATACAAATTAATTACCTATGCTTTTCCCTCATACAGGACATTGATAAATACAGTACCTTTTCAATGCTTCCAAGGGACATCAGTCAGCAGATATTCAATGAATTAGTGTATTCTCAGTGTTTGGATGATGTTTCTCTTGAAGTTTTTCGAGATTGTGCTCTCCAGGTAACATCTAGTGAGAGATTTGGCATAGCCTTTTGAAGTCCTGTCACTGTTGAATGTGGCATGTGGTTGATTTGCTTGCGGGTTTGACAGGATCTTCACTTAGGAGAATGCCCTGGAGTTAACGATAGCTGGATGGATGTTATCTCTTCACAAGGCATATCTTTACTTTCTGTGGATCTTTCTGGTTCAGATGTCACTGATTCTGGATTGGCTCATCTAAAAAACTGCACAAACCTGCAAGCCTTAAATTTTAATTATTGTGACCAGATTTCAGACTTTGGACTTCGTAATATTAATGGTTAGAAATAACCAATTTTAATATCTTTCTTCTTGTCTTTATTCTAAATGAACAATAAAAGATTCATGATCTGTTATTTGGATAAATTAGTTTTTCTTACATTTTCTTCTGAAAAATCCACAGGCCTCTCAAACTTGACAAGTTTAAGTTTTAGAAGAAACAAGTCAATTACGGCTGAAGGAATGAGTGCTTTTTCCAGCTTAGTGAACTTGGTGAAATTGGATCTGGAGAGGTGCCCTGGCATTGGAGGTGGACTGGTTCATCTCAAAGGTACTTCCCAACTTTCAAGGCACTCTAACTTCATTAAAAACTTACAAATTGATTTTCACAAAAGAAATATCTTTTTCTTTTTTATAATTTAAGTGTTGTATTAATTGTGGATGATGTTTGTTATAGCTCATTCTCGTAAGAGTATGACTTGTTTACCAAATTAATTTTCATTCTATCTGCAGCATTCAACACTTCAGTTTTCCTTTTTTTTTCATTCTTTTAAGAAGCTTTAACTTCAGATAAGATAAAGCTGTTCATGGGTTTTTTATTCATGAAAACTACATTTGAGATTGAGATCTTTGTTTTATGGTTAACCCGATTTTCAATTTACTATGATTAGGTTGCATCTGCATGTTGTTTTCAGGTGTTTTCATCAGTGTTTTGTATCTGTTAATGGATGAATTGTAACAACTAAACTGCTAAGTTTATTTTACCTACAAAGATTGTTTGGCTATTTCCATTTTAGCTAATCTGCACTTCTATGCCATGTTTGTCATATAATAGGTTTGATGAAGTTGGAATCTCTTAATATCAAATGGTGCAACTGCATAACAGATGCTGATATGAAGCATCTGTCTGGTAATGAGCCTCTCGTTCTCTCTTTTTGGGTTCTTTATCTCCTCAGACATGTAAATATTGAGTAGCGTGCACTACTGCACTATACATATTATTGTTTGTTACCTTATATATTAGTTGTTTGTTAACTTAGTCTGATAGAATTTTGCTAGGCTTTGTGGCTGAATTCTGAAGATTTCCATTGGCATGTTTTCTTATTAATGGCATTGAATTATTGATTTTTTGCATTTCAGAGTTTGTGTTAAAATCGTGTGCACATGATCCATGAGTATGATGTTAAAATTGTGAAGCTGTTAATTTCAATTTTTATCTAATAGATTTTATAGTCTTACTGGCTGTGTGATTTTCTTATATCAATTTTATTTCAGGTCTGACCAACTTGAAAGGATTGCAAGTTTCCTGCAGCAAGGTCACAGATGTGGGGATTTCTTATTTGAAAGGTTTGTATCCTTTCTTTTTTATTAAATTAGTGTCAAAAATAGAGTTAACTCAGCTGAAACGAAGATCATTCCTCACTTTGCTTTGCAAGAACGTTAGCAGGGGACTGCAAACTAGTTGAACTTGAACAACATACCAGGCCTTTCTGGGATTGCTGTTTGAAGTCATAATAAAACCTTTTAGAATTTTTCCAAGCTGCATCAATTTGCTTGTTTTTCCCTAAGTTTTGAGAAAAGAAATAAAAAATTTGGAATTGTATGTTCAAATGCAATGCCAAGCTGGGCTGCTGTCATTCTCCAGTACTGTTAAAGTTGATTTTCACATCCAGAGAGTGAACTAGTTGCTAACTTGTCATGCAATTTTCAGGTTTGCATAAGCTTAATCTATTAAACTTGGAGGGGTGCCCAGTCACGGCTGCATGCTTAAACTCACTTTCAGGTTTTCATTCCATTTAACTGCTTATTATACTGTGAATCTGTTCTTACATTGGCTGTGTAAGTGGTTACTGATGCTTGATTGACTTGGTTTTCTATGATGTTGAGTGTGGGATATGTAGGAACTATATACCATCATTAGTTTGTTTCTGAAAGAGCCCAATAGGCTGTTTTGATTTTGTGAAGCACATTGAATTCATCATTTGCTCTAGGTTGGTCATACCCTGATACCTATTTCACCATGTTTTTCTGCAGCGCTCACAGCTCTGTTGTATTTGAATCTCAACAGATGCAATCTTACTGATGATGGATGTGATGGTTTTTCCAGTAAGTACCCATTTATTTGATTCAATAAATACTTTGTAGTATCATGGTTGATGATTGCGAATAATTAGGAAGTAGACCTACGTTCATGACAATGTCTTTGCTCCACAGAGCTCAGTAAACTTAAGGTGTTACACTTGGGTTTCAATGACATCTCGGATGAATGTTTGGTTCACCTGAAAGGTACAGTCTCTCTTGCCCTTTATCCTTGTACGTGCCAATGGTGTATATAGTAGTTCTTTCATGTGTCTGTTCCCATAATTTGTAGCTAGTGTGTCTAGAAAACTAGGGAAATTATTCCCATTCATCCTCTAAAGAAAATTATTAATTGGGTTTTAGAGATGCCAAAAAACAATCAAAGAACTATGAAACCAAATGGAAGAAGGATAACAGCTTTATTGATTATCTCTCACTTTCAATGGATTATTATGGTGCCATATCTCAATTTTGGAAGTTTCAGGTGGTTTGTGCATTCCAATAGCTACTAGTTGATAAGCTATAATAGAATTTATTTTGGACCACTACTTTTTATATTCAGTTCTCTGTATTATGGGATCAGGTTTGACAAATTTGGAGAGCTTGAACTTGGATTCCTGCAGAATTGATGATGAGGGGCTGGCTAATTTAACAGGTCTTCACTGATATGCATTTCTTTTCTGGATTTTCATCTTGATTTGCTTATTTACTTTCATTTATTTAAGTTAAAAGACTAGCTGGAAACATGATACTTTAACGTGACTGATAACATTGTCCGAAAATTCTGAAATCAATAAATATGTCATGCACAGATGCTAAATGTTAAATTATAAGATGATGTCTGAAGTGTATGATTTTGTATTGACATAGGCATTTCTCCCTTTTATCTGTTAGCTGTGCTAACATGCGGATGTTATCTGGTTTTAGGCCTGCGACAGTTGAAATGTCTAGTGCTGTCTGATACTGAAGTTGGAAGCAATGGGATCCGCCACTTATCTGGTTAGAAACCTAGTCCTACCCGCTAATTAACATGTAACGCCATTTGATAAAAGTTGTAAATTGAGTGATTATGGTATGATTCAGTTTTCTATTATTACTATTTCCTCAATAGTTCTCCAGCTTTTAGGACTCCCTTATCTGGTTAGGTTGCTTGTTTTGATGTTTTGAGGTTATTGGTTTCATTTGGCTATTTTTAAGAATCCTTTTACTGGATTGAAATGTCAGCCACTCAATTTCATGAAGCATTGGGGGTATGATCAAGTGAGACCTGTATGGTAAAGCAAAATCATGGAGCAACTATAGTGACGTCGAAAAAAAAGAAAACCTCAGCATATAATTTTTTCAATCCAAGCCTCAACACATAAGACGTAGGCTATGGAGATCATAGGTGATTTGTGGGCAGAGATGGGAAGCAATTGCACAGCCACTGGTATTGAATAAATCGCTGGGTTAGTTGGCCACCTGCTCTTGGGCATGAAAATCGTAATGGACATCAAATGTTGGAGAACCATTCTCTCAAAAACAACTGAAAAGTAAAGGAAAACAAAGTCGTTAAATGAAAGATTGATGTTTAAGAAAAGTTCTCACAAATGGCTTCAACAGAATTTGAAACAAAAGAATATTAACTCAAGTAAGATTTACGACATTGGAGTACTGTTCTTATACATAACTAACAAGTTCAAGAGGCAAAAGAGTTTCACTCTTTGCATGACTTTTTTACCACGTAGCAACTATGAGGCGATTCTCATGGAAAGTCTTGGTGTGGAAAATATGAAGATAGTTTTCTGTTCTTATAGAAAGGCTTCTTGTGGAAGATTGTCAAATTTTGCACGTCCTCAGATTTTGTCTCAATTCTTGTTATCGCTTATGAACTAGTGGTTATTATAATTTATACAGTATATAACCTTTAAAGTTTTTTCCTTGGTTTCTAAGCATTGCATAAACTAACCTTTTGTTTATTTTTTTTTAGGTTTGACCAATTTGGAGAGTATAAATCTTTCATTCACTATGATAACGGATAGTGGTATAAGAAAATTATCGGGTTTGTCATCTCTTAAATCGCTTAATCTAGATGCTCGCCAAATTACAGATAATGGGCTGGCAGCCTTGACAAGTAAGTCTATTTTTAGGAATGGTAACTATAAATCAATTTCTGAAAACAATCGACTCTTCAAAATACTGCTAGCTTCATCATTCTGTTCAAGTGGGCCTTTTTCTTGTCATTTTGAAATATGTAATACTCAAACAACATTCTCTTTCAATATCGTTTTTGTGTTAGAGAAATTCAAGCGGAGGCTTGCACCAGGTTTCTAACACTAATAATAGCACATGTATGGTTGAAATCTATAAGACTGGCTACTGTGCACTACTAGCCTCGAACTTTTAGAGATTACTAGGATACTGTTCTTTTACTAAGAAAAAATGGATGTATTTTTCATTCAGATGTCAATGTGATACAATCCTCTTCATAAGTCAGATTTGCATTTCTCTTCTCAACCTAAGTCGATGAGAACTTATTCTGATAAATTCCTTTTCAATGTCTAAAGTTTTCTGTAATTAAACTCTAATCCTTGAAGATGAAACTAGATATCAGCTTTGTTGAATATTAGGTTAAAATGAACTGATCATTCATAGTTATAAAAGGAACTGATCATTCATAGATATAAAAGGAACAATTAGGCGTTTAATGAGAGAGAAAGCTTATGCTGGGTGTAGGACAGATATAAGTTAATATGATAATGGTTGCATCAGAAATTGGAGCAAAACAACAGAGCATGAACGGTGTACAGTACTGGAGTTTTATGCCTGTATTTCTGTGCTCAAAAATTCTGCATTTTATTTTATTTCTGAGATCTTGAAGCAGCATTGTCAACTGCATGCCAGATGAAACATAACTGGGCTTTTTTATTATTAATTATGTAAAGTATTGAATATCTTCCACTAGTTGTATTAACTGACATGTTAACCAGCTCCATATGTTTCTTTTAGCAGGTTTGACTGGGTTAACGCATCTTGACCTATTTGGAGCTCGCATTACAGATTCTGGAACAAATTATTTGAGAAGTATGGTGTATAACACTTTCTTTCATATTTCCTCTCAAAGAGGAGAAAAATTTAGTATTCCATACTGAATGAATTCATGCTATTCCTTAGTAATAATGACCATCTATTATCGGCGATGTCATCGTATGGACCATTAGCAGTAATGTTTACTTTTTTAGAATTAGTGATAAAAGGAGTCTATGTGGTCTTTTGTCGATGCAATTGATTCATGGCACCGCTGGAAATCGGGATTGCATCTAGTTTAGGCAGTGTTTTACTTCATTTCTGCATCTTCTATGGTGTTCTTCACATCTTTTTTTTTTTTTTTAATTGCTTGGTCTAATTTAGATTTCAAGAATCTTCAGTCTTTGGAAATATGCGGTGGAGGATTAACTGATGCTGGCGTAAGGGATATAAAAGTTCTTTCTTCCCTGTCACTGCTAAATTTATCACAGAACTGCAACCTAACTGATAAGTCGTTGGAGTTGATTTCTGGTAACTTCTGCAGCATTTTGCTTTAATCGAGTTACATTGGGTATTGGATCACTGGCCTAGCACGCACTCACCATCTAGATATTGTTCCTTTTAACTTAAAATTCTCATATGGGCCAAACTGGATGTGTGGTTGAAGATGATTCTAACACAATTTTAGAAGTTCTTGGTTACTTTTGTGAAATATAATTCTGTCATAGCCCCGTGCATCACAGCAGACTCTACGGTAACTTCCATTTGATTGTTTACTCCTCAAGTGTTCAGAGCCGACTTTTGCCATTAACAAGCCTAGAATGCACTGACAAATAATTAACCTAGTAAACAGACCTGGTCATCCTCTTTCATTACTGAATTTGTGTTCTCTTGTTTTTCTTTTTTTCCTTTGAATCCCTTCAAAGGTGCGTGAGCATGTTATTTAGTTGCGATACTGGTGATTCAATTTTGTCAAGTTTCATTTGTTCTACCAAAACTTTCAGTACCTTTTGTGGGCGTACCAAGGGTTTCAACAATTTAAGCCATGTACGTGCGTATGCTTGCAGGGTTGACGGGGCTGGTCTCATTGAACGTGTCAAATTCTCGTATAACCAGTGCAGGTTTGCAGCATCTGAAGCCACTGAAAAACCTGAAATCACTGACCTTAGAGTCATGCAAAGTCACAAGTAACGATATTAAGAAGCTTCAATCCACTCACCTCCCGCAATTAGTGAGCTTCCGTCCGGAGTAGCAGAGGTGAGACGAACCTCTCTGTAAATAGTTTCTACTGGCATGATTTGATGTCTTATATAATAAAAATTCAAGTTTCCAAAAGACAAATGAAATTATGTACATATGGGCGTGTATGGGGTAGGGACCTGAATCTTGGGGCAAATGGGGATGCTAGTAAAAAGAGCTTGCGGCTTGATGTGAAGCTTTCTTTCCTATTGTTAGCATTACGAGAGAAACTGTAAATAAGCTTCCTTAGCAAGTTCTTGTAGCAAAAAATGCCAATTGGGGTTTAAAAAGGAAAAAAGGACTGATCATTCTGTAACATTCTTGGGTGGTAATGCACTTCTACTTGGGGGCTTGTCAACTAGGTTCTTGAAAACCAAAAGAACTCCAGGTAGAACGTTGCAATGTTCTTTTCTTCCCTTCTCTATTTGAATTTAATAAGATATATCTTCTACTAGTAAAATGGCCGCCTCCCACCTATTGGACATGGTAGCATTTTAGATTTATGTACCGTCTTTTAAGGCCTTGCTGCGAATTTTGTTACCTGAGATCACGTGCGATTTGTTACGATAAGAGTCCTCATTGTTTCGATTTGTGGGGTTGAATTGCCCTGTTGTTTTTTTTGGACAGCTATAAGTTGCCTTTTTTATACTTTTTCGTACTTGGTCCATCACATAATAATTTTTGTCACATATTTTTATATGTAGTAACATAAAGTTATAGAAATATTCATTATGATGTATATACAATTAATTATATGATTTTTCTATTAATATACATATTAAAATAATGATTTTTTAATTAAAATGATCATTATTGGACCATAAAATTCAAAACTCAACTAGTCGTTAACATCGAACAAGCTCAAATACGAATAGATCAAGTTTTAAAAAAAGTCGGGTCCATTTATAATGAAAATTGGAAGTTAAACAACCTCGAAATCTAACTGCATTTACCCCGACCTCAGGGGCTTGTGTGTGTGGGGTAAGAATGTAAAAGAGTGGATTCGTTCATTTGCCTGATTATACCTCAGGGGTTTGTGTCTGTTTGAGTAGGGAGTGCAGATCAGCGGCCTCCTTTATGAGTTAAAGATAAGAATTTATGTAAGTTTATTTAATAAATGAGCTAATTTTTTCAATTTATTCAAATTTATGAATTATTTTGATAAAAAATTTGTAAGTTAATTTATTAATTTACGTAAAAAAATTTTAATTTTAGATATGTAATTTATAAATTTATAATTTTACGAAAATATAAAAATATTTTTTAATTTAATTATTAATATAAAATTATAAATATTTATAGAATATAAAACTTTGATTAATAATTTTTTATTTTTTAAAAATAAAAAATAAATAATTTATTTTATAATTTATATTAATTAAGCTGATTTAATTAAATTCATGATATATTAAAAAATTTTAAAAATTAATGAATTAAATTTAAACAAAATAAGTTTTATCTTAATTCAAAGAAATGTATGTGGGAAATGCATGATTTTTCAGCTGAGAAAACTACGTCTACCTCCACGTAATATGTATACAACGTTTGCAAGTTGTTTTCTTTGACTAAATTACACGTCATGACGCTCAAAAACTGCGAACGGGAAAAAGACATATAAGGGCAAAATGACAAATTTGCAAAATTATACATGTAATACTTCTGATTACAGTTCTACACCGGACATAAGAGTTGTGAATCCGGATATTCATGTAACCAATGTTGGGTGCTCAACTTAGCATTTAAAATGTACAGCAGCCACTCAAATTCCAATCATGTAAATGAACTTGTCCGGTAGCAGTCATAAGGTCATCTCTGGGCTTGATCTGAACCAGAAGGTCCAACTGAAGGAGTAGCCGGAAGACTGCTTGCCGATCCATTCTCAGCTGGTGGAGGCACACCCCATTTGCCTTCAGATTCAAGGGGTTCAAACACATGAACCCCGCCATCAGATAGTCCCACCGCAAACTGATTCGGTTCTTGTGGATGCGCAGCAATCACAAGTGGATGAATGCTAGAACTGCTGTATAGTACACATTCAGGTGTTGAAATTTACATGGAACATAAAGTATATGCGATGTTCTTGGTGAACCAAACTAGCAATTTAAGTAGAACTCAAATTCATCTTTCTTTTTATGAAACTGATACTGAAACTGCCACAGAGATGGGGAAAAAGAAAATCTATATTAGTTTACCTGACATTAGAGGGAAGATATGAAGACGGATTGATGAGACAACGCAATCTCAGGTTTTGTGCGTTAAAGACACAGATCGTTGAATCTAAAAAGCAAGCGTAAACCAGCTGACTGTCGCATGAGAATGTTGCATGAGAGATTGGTGCATTAGATTCACGTGTGACCCACTGGACAACATTGAGGAGGGAGTCAGAGAAGAGAAATATAAAAGAAAAGCTTCTTTAATGGCAAAAAGAAGGGAAAACACTATGGCTACCTGCTTTGTGCACTCTAGTTTTGTTGCTTCATATATGGCAAGCTGAGTCTCATGAACAACCAGAAACTGTATCTGGTCCTGATGGAACTGAACACGTGTGTCCGATTGCCCTGTCGACCTCCCTGGTGGAACCTGCAAGTATCTCGTCTTCTGCTTTTCCCACCCATCAGAGCTCCATACACAAAGCTGGAGAAAGTAAGGGAGAATGACAGTTAGGAAGCTAACAATGAAACTTATCGAAAGGTGGAATTATGTGACAATACATGAGATCTAACATGAAAAACATTACCTGAGCATCTGCTCCTGATGAAACTAGCACATTCAACACATGAGAGAAGGCAAGGCCAGTAACTCTTTTAGAATGCCCTTTGAGCTTGCTCTTAACCTGCATCAATAAATAACACAAGCTAAATAAAAAGCATCACCCCCAAACATGAACAGAGATACTAACTGTTTCACAATATCCCACCTCATCTACCCGAACATTGTATATCTGAATTGTAGAATCATCCATGCCAATAGCAATAATGTTGTTATCTTGAGGATGAAAGGCAAGGAAGGTTGCTGCAGGTGGTGGTGGCATGAAAGTTGTCATTGTCTGCATTTGCTCAAAAGATGAGTTCGGTAGAGTTTAACATAAAAATCAATTAGGAATCCATATATTTATGCAGTACCTTAAATGTCATCATATTGAAAAGAGAAATCTTTCCTCCAGATGCTGACATAACGTAAGAATCATTTTTGGACAAAGCAAAGCACGGAACAGCCTCTTCAGGGTTAGTGTCAGCAATGTCATTAGTCATCAGAATGCCACTTGATGGTTGCCATAATTGAGGTGACACATTGGCTGTTGCCTATGGGATGAAGCACAGAAGTAAACTCATAAGCTAAAAAAACGCAGTCGAGATTATCTTTAAAAAACCACATGTTTCCGTACCTTGCCAGTTAAATTACGGTCACTTCGTTGCCACTTCCATAGCAGATGAATTGCATTTGATGCTAATGCCAAAATGGCACTGCCTGAATTTGTATAAATTAATCTTGATATCTGCAAAAGCCGAGAAGGAGGTTAATAAGAAGACGAGAAGAAACAGAGAAGATCAAACAGAAAATCATGTTCCTAGCAAATGCCATTGAGCAAATCTATACCTTGTTCACTTTCAAGTTTTCAGGAAGCCTTAATGAACGACATTGAGACGATTCACTGATTTCAGTGAGCTTCCATATCTTTGATTTATCATTGGATTCTTCAGTTATTCTAGGTTTCACATCTACCATGTTCCGAGCATCTCCATTCTGCCGAAATCAACTTTCATTGAACAAAATTCATGATAATAGTTTCATATGACACTAACAGAGAATCCAATACAATAGTCATAGGATTTGTATTGTGATTGAAGATCAATTGTTATTAAGTTACAGAACCGTGTAAAATTTAACAATGACATCAAACGAACCATTCCAGGAATAGAAACCACGGAAGCACTTCTGTCAGCATGTCCAGCACTAGTTGCTGTTGGGGCCGCTACTGATATGGAGTTGATAATAGGCTGCACAAGGTAAAGCATGTTCACGCAAAACGTGAATGCTCAAATCAACATCATGGAAGAATCAATAATCACGTTATATTACCTTTGTAACGGCTTCAGAAGCTCGCGAGGCATCATAAGAGAGATTCTCAAATGCACGCAACAGTCTGTGACCATCTGAATTTGCCAATATCTTAATACTATTCTCATTGGCAGAAACTGCCAACAGACTGCCATCTTTGTTGAAGCGGATACGTGGACTTGCCTGAGAATAAGGGTAAGGATCAAATCAGCATTTGTCATCCAACTGAATTCTTACAAGTTCAATGAATTAAAAAATGGCTTACTGGGAGTCCTCCATCAGCATCAATTGACGTTAAAAGTTGAATATTGTCCATATCCCAAAACTTGACAGAGAAATCATCACCCGCAGCCAAAAATCGATTTTTTGTAGTATCAAATTGCACAACACCCAGAGAACGTTTGCGAAAACCTTGATAGCTCCTTTTCACATTACCTTCACTTTCATTCCATTCAACAATATGTGACTCCCCATCTTTACTTGTCCCACATGAAAACAGCCTACAGTTCACCAAGAAGACAAATGAACAGAGTATACTTAGTTTCTGCCTGCACCACTAATTATCAAAAGTTCATACTGCTGGAACACCAAGTTAAGTTGAGTATAATAACCTTGCACCATCAGCACTGTAAGCCATAGTTGTACACCAGCGACCAGGAGCCTCATAATCAACTCGTGACCCTAAGTTGTCATACAACCATGCCTTTATCTTTCCATCTAGAGCTGTTGAAAATATAAACTGATGGAAAACAAAAGGAAGATCAGTGGGCAATGTTGGAAGAACTAGAAGAAGTAATTTTTTTTGAAAAATGGATTTCTGGAACTTGAAAAATACCTGAATATTCTCCTTATAATGAGGGCAGATGGAATAAACAGAAGCTTCATGACCTTCAAAAGTATATTGTCTTGTACCTGTAGTAGCATCCCAAACCTAACAATACAAAATAAGAATAAGCTACTTGAGGCAACTTCCATGTCTTAAAAAACTCAATGGTAACATAATCACAAACCTTGATTGTCTTGTCATCGCCACAGGTTATCACGCAAAGTTGCTTACTAGGAGTAGAGAATGCAATATCATTCACGCCTCCAACATGAGCATCAATCTACAGCAGAAACCATACCGTCATTTTTCATTCAAGAACATCAATGAGCTTTGTAGTTTGACTGTTCACAATAATTTATAGTTTATCTTGTACCTCTAAGTGCTGTCTTACATCATCACCCCTATGATAAGCATATATTTGTACAATGTGCCTCGAGTATGCAACTCCTGTTATTGAAGCAAAGAGGGCACATCAGTAAAGTCCTTTGCAACTATAGAACATTTTAGATGAATATAATGTTGATGCGACTATAGATAGTGAAGAGATGTTGTCATACCAAATAATGAACCATCTGGACTCCAAATCACACGGTTCACAGATACACCAGGATCCTTGACTAGAGATGCCTGAATTTTATGAAAAATAATTTCACCTTTCTGTAATCTACTATTAAAAGGCTTAAGCATATGCAAACACGACAATCAGAATATTGGACATGAACAAACCTGCAGAGGCATTGAGCATGTGCTAATATCCCAAACTTTGAAGTTTCTTGACACTATTCGCTCTCTGGAACCAACTTCCCACAGGGCAACATCCCCCACATTGGTACCGACTGCAGTAGAAAATTTGGGAGAGTTCTTGGTAATCAATTATCAGTTCAAATGATAAGCTAAAGATATGCCAAGTACCAAGTCCTGCAAAGAATATCACCCAAATTAAAGACCACAGATAATTCAGACCTAGAAGAAGAGTTTGTTCAAGAGGATGGAAATCCATGCTCATAGGAGATGATCCCTGATTCAAAGTCCGTGCAACAGTCTTTGGCAAGTCATCTGATGTATTAAACCCCTGACCATGACCATGCCCTGGAAATGGCATTGGCAACACATTTACTGGCAAATTAACCTGCCCCATCAGAAAATGATCAATAATTGCACAGAAATAATAAAAACATAACTTTGACAGATTCATGAACATGACAAGCAAGCAAATTCAAAATTTAGCATAACAGCGTGCAAAAACAAGAAACCATAGCTTGGTTACCTCATCAGATATTCCCATAGGCCTCGTCCTCTTTGCAAGATAATCAGAATCTCCAGATGAGAAGTCCACAGCAGGGTTAGTTGGAGGGGTCCTTGGATGCTTTAAAGCAGCTATATAAAGCAGCAAAATATCTCATTAGAAATACAGAACTCTCTTTCACACAATACCATCATAACCATGGAGGGAAACTCAGACATCCATCCGTATCAGGCCTAAGGATACTACCTGGGATTGATGGAGCACCAAGACCGATGGCTCCCCCTCCAGAAACCCCTGGATGAGTAACAGCAGAAGGATTAGACATCCATCCTGCAAGGGGCGCTGGAACTGGTGCTGGTGTTGGTTGAAATGGCTAAAACAAACATCCAGATGCAAGCACATTAAGAATAGCATACACAGTCAAAAAGTGTTAAAAAAAGTGGAAGCTACATAACTAACCCCATGTGCACTGAGAGGAGGAAATCCTCCAGCTTTTGGTAAGGATCCAAGCAGTGGATTGTTTGCAGGTGATGGAGCCCGAGTGCCATTTGGTTGTCCACATGAATGATCCACAAAGAGAGTTTTAATATCTGGATTTGGCCTCGGGTTTTTACACAATTGATGCTGCCAATTCAAGCTAATTACAGAGAAGATGGGTTATTCATTTGTGCAAAGAATCATGCATGGGAAAAGAAAAAATGAATCAATGCCACAACCAACAAAATCAAAAGAGCAATCAATAATTCATCCCAAACAACAGAAAACCAATGTTTTATCAGTACATAACATTAGTATTTCTCAGGCATAATCCTATCATACTCCAAGACTTCATGTGTATACTTCACGAACAACGACAAGAAGGCACAATATTTGAGCAACCCCAATCACAACTCAAAAGATGATTTACCAAACAATGCTGAATATTTGTAGAATTCTAAAGTATAAAGTATGCAAGGCAAATGGATTGATAGAACTTCACATCAAACAAAAGAAGATGAAAAAACATGTGAAGCCATAAAACCTCATTTCACTGAATTCAACTGTTCAGCATCCCAGTTAAAAGATGTTACCTTTGGTTAATGAGAGTCCGCAACCTTGAATTTTTAAGGCTAGGAAACTGCAATTTATCACGAAACAAGGGATTTGCTTCAATAAGTTTCTTGAGCTCCACCAACATGATTGCTCTTGCTGACTTCGTATCTCCATATTTAGAGAGTTGCTCATTCTCCCTGCATATTATAGCCGCAGTTCTTACAAATATTACAGTCATTTCAACTGACACTTTAATAAATTTAACCTCGTCATATACCTGAAGTTCTCCAATGTCAACAATTGCGTGATTTCCTTGAAAAGTTCCTCATTGAATGTGGAAAACACTTTTAGGTCCTTCACCAAAATCTCCACTGCCTTAGACCGATCATGCCTATCAAAATTTTGAAAGTTCTCATGAACATGTAGACATTCCTAAATACGAAACCAGTGTAAAATGAAATAAATGGATTTTCCATTGCTTACTTATCCAATGCCTCGAGATACTTTTGCTTCCTAATCTCAAAAAAGATTTTCATAGAATATCGGTTATCATCCACTTTTGTGAAACCAGAAAGGTACCTTTCCACCTCATCCCAATTACCAGCATGCACCTCATCCTCAAAATACTTCATGTTAAAGAAAAACCCAGATTCCTGTTCAAGCCTATCGTACATTTGAAACAAATTTAAATGTCTCCAAGTCAGAAAGTGATATTAATTGGAAAAGAAAATACATGATTACTAATTAACAAGAACGGCAACTTCTTTTTTTGACAGGAAGAGCAGCAGCAATTTATTTGTAAAAATAAAAGTGAGCTTTAAAAAAAACTCACTTATGAACAGTTTCTTTGAACTTTTCCTCATCAAGGAACTGAAGGATCAGGAATACAAGTTCCCTACTGAGAGATGACATCTTAAACGCACCGTTTTGGCCAATAAATGTGGAAATGCTAGCCTAATAGGAATTAGATCTGAGAATAAAATTTCCAAAAATAATTACCTGAAAAAAAAAGAGTCAGCCCTAAAAAACAAACTAATTTAGCAAGCAGAAAAAGAAAAAAAAAAAAGAAGATAATAAAAACAAATCAACATCAAAAGTAGATCATATAACAATCTTCATAACATACTTCACTAACACACCAACAATCATCATTTATAACATCATGATCTCATATAACAAGCATTAATTAGGGTTTATACTTTTTTGAAGGGATCAGAGGCACGTAAAAAGCTGCTTATTTTTATATAATCAAAAAAAATCAAAAAAAAAAAAGCAAAATAATTGAAAGAAGGAAAGGCATAAACAATAATTTCGAAGAAAAGTATAAAAAAAACATATAAATATCTTTAAAGTGATGGATTGTATAAATCAAAACAAAAACAAAAGCTGAAAAATCTAAGGGACTCACCGACAGAGAAACATAATAATCTGAAGATATTACGCTTTCTCTCTCTAGAAAGCACAGTATGTTTCTCTCTCTAGGAAAATCGAAAGCACGATTTATCCTTTCTTCTTCCTTACTTTGCTTCTCCCTCTAGACTTTCTCTTACTAAAAAATATTCACATACAAACACAAAACATGAAACCTTGCAAGAATGGAGATTTTTAAAGGAAAGTGGAGACAGGTAAAAGCCATAGATAAGTCTCCCTGCATATCACAGACTCGTGTGATATGCCACAGTGATAAGCAATTGGACTTATTTATAAGTTTCGGGTATGTGGTCCCTACTTAGCCGGCTTCGATTTGTTGAGTCGATCGGCGCGGAATCCGTAGCTGACAACTGTCTATCTCGGTTGAAGAATTATCTATGGTACGGTTCACGGTAACCGAGTCCCTTAACCACTACAGATATGCATGTTGGAGAGATCCAGTGGTCAGGAAATGAGATAGGGAGAAGTTGATGAGGAGTTCAGGAGAGAAGTTGATGAGAACGGTTCTTACAGTCTCAGATCCTTGAAGAATTTGACCTGAAATTTTTTAAAGTATTACGGAAATTGCCATTACAATGAGGAATCAGTTCAACGACACGTAGAATTATTGATTATATCACGTGATGCAGTATTTCAGGATCAAGATCTCGGTATATGAGATGAGATGATATGAAAAATTGAATTGTCCAGAGATATTTGAGAAGACAATAAAATATAATAATTTGCGTCTAATTAATTTCAAAAATATTAATTAATAAATAGTTTTGTCGTTAACTGGATAAATTAATTAATTATCTGAAGCAGGGGGGGAAGGTTTAAACAGCTGCTGACCTTTGACTCTTTCTTTTTCAAAAAATGTCATATTAATATTTTTATTATTTCTAAAAATGAATACTTAATTATTTTTATATAATTTTTAAAAATAAAATCACAAAAAAAGTTTATTTACGGTGGTTACATTTTAGGTACTGAAAATTAACTTATAAATAATTTAAATTTATAAATATTTTTAATTCGAGCTACTTAACTTATAAGCATATTTATTATTTAAAAAATTAAAAATAATATTTAATTATTTTTTCAAAATATTAATTTATATTAATTTATTTTTTCATTTAATTCACATTATAGTTATAATATTTTGTTAAAATAAAATTATTATTAAAATGTTTAAGAATAATAACAAATAAGATAATTTTATAATTAAATGAAAATAATATGATAAAATATTTAATCTAATAAATTTATAAACATTATGCTTATAAGTTATAAATTAATAAATTCCTCTCATTTAATTTTTTCTTACTTATAAACCTTTAAATTATATGTATATTTAATTTATTTTAAAATTTTATAAAATTAATTTAATAAACTCATAAAATTACAATAAATGATTCAACATGAAAATTAAATATGTTTATTTGAGATTTATAATAGCCTCGTTAATCTTGTATTTTTCATTATTGAGAAATATATTTAAAAAAATCATAGAATAAAAAGCACTGAATTTTTATAACTTTTTTTGAGTTTTATAAATAAAAAATATAAATAAAATTATTTTCTAATCAAGCAATTTATATTTTTTCATTCTAGAGTCATGCTCGATATTTAATTTTATCTAATATGATATAATAATATCGATAGATATTATTTACATGATTATAATATATATATTTAAAAAATTATAATAATTAAATGAATATTACATCGGACAAAAAATGAGTCAAAAAATTGGTTTGAAAAATAAAATCTTCTGAAAGTCCATAGTTTGTTGTTTAATTTATTTATCTTGAAAAAAGGTTTAAAAATTGTTAGACCCTAGATTTTGAGTGTTATATCATGTGTGAGTCAATTTAAATTATTTGCAATTTTCTAAATATTTTTGTATTTGGTACGGGCGTACCAACTATTGTATGTGAGTGGTACGATCAGACGGCTAGGCATACCAAGTGTGTATTATTGCATTGATTTTGGTACAGGCGTACCATTGGTTGGTACGGCCGTACGTCAACTCGTAGGAATTTAGTTTGTCAGTAAACCTGCTTCGATATGTGCGTACCAATGGGTGGTACGGCCGTACGCAAACTCGCAGGAAAATTTGTTTGTCAGGAAACTTGTGTTGGTATGAGTGTACCAAGTGATGGTACGGCTGTACCACAATTCCCTCGCATTTTTCAATGGCTAGTTTTAAATCCGTACGGACATACAAATACTGTATGACCGTATACATCTTAGAAATTAGGTTTTAAAGTCTGAAAACGGCTAGTTTCTAAGACATAACTTTCATATCTTTTTGACTAACAAAAATATACTTGCAGAGCATTTGTTCTTGAGTTATTCTCACCTGTTATAAGTAAGTTTTAAGCTTATTTCCTCATTTGCTCTTTGTGTATTATTGTAATCTTTGTGGGATTGGTGTGAGATTAATCCATTTGGGATTATCGTGTATTTGAATTGTTTGTAAGGATTAAGATTGTAAAGGTTATAGTGTAAGCCTTGAAAACATTAGAGATTTGATTCATTTGTGAATCCCTCTTTGTAATAGATTGAATTTTAGTGGAACCTTAAGTTGAGACTTAGGAGAAAGTGGACGTAGGAAAGAGTTAACCGAACCACTATAAATCACACATGTTGTCAGCGCTTCTTGGAATTTTAAAAATAAATTTATTTATTTATTTATTTATTTATTTTTGTTGAGTGAAGGACTAAAAATCAACAAAATTGATTGAAAATCGAAATCAAACATAAAACAACATCTTTTAATATTAATAATATTTCAAGGTGTCAAAATCAGTAATTTAGTATTATCAGAAATTCAAAATTTGAATCAATGTTATTTAATTCAAGTTATATACCTTTAATTATTTCAGTTTAATTTTAATTTTATGAATTTAATTTTTAAATTATTAAAATTAATTTAAAATTTTCAAAAAATGAATCAAATAAATAAATTACAACTAAATAATTTGAGCAATTTAATATGAAAAATATAGATAGTAAAATAATAATACAAAAGGTGTTATTTCCATAATTGATAAGAAGAAGAAGAAGAATGAATTGGAATTAATTATGGGATTACCAATAAAAAGTGACATCTCAATCACACCACTTGATTTTAGATTATCTCTACATGTCTTCCAAATCCCCCCCACATTCTTCCTTTATTTAATACAAATTTAATATTATAAACAATTTTATTCAATTAAATAATAATAAATAGCCCTTTTAAATATTCGATAGAATGTGATCATTTTTTTTAAAAAAAATAATAGGGTTTAGATTTTGATGGTTTTTATTATTAACTTTCGACTTTTTTTTATTTTATGGGGAAAAATTAAAAGAAGTTTTGATGAAATTTTATTAATATAATAATTGAAAATGAAATATTTTATATCAAGATATATTTATAAAAAAAAAGTTGTAAAATACAATCTACAATTAAACTAATATTAATGAAATATAAATATAAATAATAAATAATAAATAATAAATATATACAGACGTAAAAGAATGTATGATGATTTAATTATTGAATGATGAATGGGGTTGGATTGGTTGTGATATGAAAATGGGTGGGACCGGCGGCTTACTTTTCTTTACGTTTATTCATCTTCTTTAAAGAATCCCTCACCCAAATGGCTTTCACGTCCCAACTCGATAGGATTGTGAAATAGGTAAATTATATGTATAAATATTTATATAAATCTTTTTTTTTAATGTTGACATCTCGACTTGACAGGACTCGACAGGATTGTGAAATAGGTAAATTATATGTATAAATATTTATATAAATCTTTTTTTTTAATGTTGACATCCTGACTCGACAGGATTGTGAAAGAAGTAAATTATACATATAAATATTTATATAAATCTTTTTTTTTAATGTTGATTTTCTGCGTGAATTTACAATTCATTCATATAATCATTATTCAATATTTACCTTTTCAACAAAAAAGCCATACAGAAACGACAACTTCATGATAGTTATCAATTGCAAGATAACTACAAAATTATTTAAAATATTGAATTATTTTAATAGTTTTATTTTTTATTTTTATCAGTTCATTACTTATTTGATTTGGATTAGATTTTTTGAATTGAATCTTTAGTTTAATCGGTTAATTTGAAATCATATCAAAATCAATAAATAAATAAAAAATACTCACCCCTAATCATTTCTAATTTTGAATTTTAAATTTATTAAAATAAAAAATATTTATTTGGATAATATAAATAAATTTTGAATTCAAGTTTATTGATGAATAATAGTAATATTATTTAATTAACAATTAAAGCTTCGGCTCATTGCCAAATTTACTAATAAATTATGACAACTTGTCGTTTTTTGTTTATAATGTTATTTGTAAAATTTAATGATAAAAAATTTATTAATTATTAATTATATTATATTATTCATTTAATTATAAACCGTATAATTTATTCTCATAAATGAGATCAAATTAATATAAAATAAATTAACCTTAACTTTTCAAACCTAAATATTATGATAAAAAAAATATTATTCATTTAAAAAATAAAAAAATATATAAATCATATCAAATCCAATATAAATTACTTATGATTTCTGATTTTGCAAGATTTCAATAATAAGACTACACTATCAGAATGGATAGAGAGAACCTAAAAAGGGTTTTTTTCTGTATTAATTAAAATTTAAAAAGCAAAAAAAAAAAGAAAAGGAAAGATGTTGATAATGCCAAGCAAATTTGCAGATAAGAAAGAGCTTTCATGGAAACTCATAAATATTATTTAAAATTAATATTTTAATAATATTATATTAAATTAATATTCAAAAATATCGACGTTTCAATTAAATAACAATTTTATAAATTTTTACACCACAGTTTTTAGTTGACTAGATCACGTGGAATAAACGCACCATGTCCGCGAGTAAAGCAATCCGTCAATCACTCAATTTGGTCTGGCAGTTCCACGATGTGACTTTTTTTTTTCTATATTTCCAATTTTTATTTATTTTCTCTTTCATTTTCTTATTTTAAATTAATTATCTATTTAATATTAATCTTATATTAATTAGTAATACTTGATATAACTTAATTTTTACCTCAAAATATTTAAATTTTAATTCTATAAATTATTTTTTGATCGTCTCAATGATAATAATAATTTTATTCAAGTTTTATAAAATAAAATTTTAATATATTAGTAATTAATAAAAAAGGTCAAAAAAATTAACTGATGGAATAATATTAAATGAGATTTTAAAAAAAATGAGAATAAGATTTTATTATAAATTACTATTTCACCAAAATCGGAACAGTCAATGCTGCAGTTAACGAACCAGATCCCGAAACAATCTCATAAAGCAATTTATCGTTTGAAAATATCACGATAATTAGACAAAGAACGAATAATTCTGGCGATATATTTCTTTTCTATTGTCAGACTCGGACGGCCTTACTTTTGATTAGAAAAGGAGTTGGGAAAATCGATGGCTCATTCCTTCTTATTTGATTACTTTATTCTTTGAATCAATGGCTGAATTCATGTTATTCATAATACATATTTTTATTCTTCCCCATTCATGGATTTGGAAAACGCCCCCTTCAACAAAATTGCAAGCTTTTTTTATATGATTGAATAAAGTCGGGTGAGTATCCGTTAATGGGTTAATTGATTGATCCATCAAGATATTATTAATTATTTCATAGATTAAAAAAATATTTTAATTGATTTATAAATAAAAAATTTATCCAAAATTATAATTAGTTAGCAATTTTTAGATATATTTAATTAGTAATATCAATTTAATTTTTTAAAATAAAATATTTTTTAAATGTATAAAGCAATATATATTGTTATATGATTAATTCAAATAATTTGATTAATCCCTTTATATTAATTGAATCGAATTGATTATTCAAAATTTTAAATTAATTAAATAAAAAATTCAATTGATTAATGGAAATATCAATTAGTTAACCATTTTATTTTCATATAAAATAATGTAAACAAATTTTATAAATTTTATTATTTAGAGTTAAATGTAGAGTTAAGAATAAAAATAATAGAAATTTGAAAAGCATCCATACTACAAAAATCAAATAAAATTGTTACGGAACTTTGTCGTAGCTAAAATAGAATTTATCATTGCTATTTATTATGACGACATAAATAACGATGGTAAAATTCTATAACAAAACCATTTGACATAAAAATTATTGTGACGGATTTAGCTATGGAATTGTTAGGGACGAAACTATTTTTCATCTCTAATTCCATACCTCAACTATTACAGAATTTTATCTTCCTTTTGTTGCAAAATGGTGATGGCAAATATTTCATCGCAGTTCTATTTTCATCATTAAATGTAAAATTAATTAATTTTAATATTTTAATATGCGCGTATTTGGGATGATAAAAAAAAAAGGAATGAGATAGGGATATGAAAAAGTAAGGTGGTAAATAATGATTAAATGAAATGGATAGTTGAGCAAATTAAGGGAGAATAATGATATTTTAGGTTTTGGTTTGTTGGGCCTGAACGTTGGATTTGTAGTGGAGGGGACAACACTCAGACAAAGTCCTTCTTTCCCATTATTATTCTCATTTTCTTTTTTTTTTCTTTTTTTGGCCTTTTAAAAGAAGAGAAAGTCAATTATAAAAACATGGAAAATTATTGACATCCAATCAAATAGTTTGTAACATTAATTTTTTGCGTACGTTTCAATCCATCTTATATTCATATATATACCAAATATATTATCATATTATTAGAATCCATTAAATTAATATAATTATAACAATTAAATAAATGATTATGTTTACTCTACGTTCATATATTTCTTTCTAACTCATTGCTTAAATGAAAAGTGTTCATTTAACCACTTATTACTAAATTATAATGATTAAAAAAAATAAAAAATCATCTGTATACATCAAAATTCAAGAACTTGAAATTAATTATTATTTTATTTACAAAAACAAAACGAAGACTTATTTAAACAGAAGCCCAACTGAATTATTTTCACCACAATAGACAACAATTCAAGAAAAAAAAAATGAAATATTTATTATGGGCCCCCAGATTTAGTCATTTTTAAAGTCCCAATCGAACCACATAAATAAATATTTTAAAAATATTTAATTTAGTTTGACTTTGAATTTAAAATTTTAATTCAATAAATATTTTCATTTTATTATTTATTGGATATAATAATTTAAAATATTATTCGTTGAATAGATGATTTTTTTTTTCAATAATACCTTCTTAGGGTACATTCTTATTGTATTTATTAAATACGAAGACTGTGTTTGATTAATTTAAATCATTTAACTTTAAATAAATAATTATGATATAGTCATGAAATAATTATTTAACAGTTTAATATTTTGAGTGGTTTTACGAAAAATTGAATATATGATTATCTTTAAAGAAAAAATTAAAATTATTGAACATTATTATAAAATAAAAAATATGATTATGATGATATTATATTAAAATAATTAATAGATAATATAATAGGATGAAGCGAAAGAGACGGTGGTGGGGGTTTGCGTGGATGAAGTAATTTAGGAATGAAGGATGGGAGAGGGGGCGAACGTTCCCTGAAAGTTACTTGGAGATGACCCGTTCATTAACTTCATGGTCCCTTCGTTATTACTTTTCCATTTCTCATTTTATTTATTTATTTATTTTTTTTTTTTGTTTTCAACAACCAATCCCTCTCTTCTCTCTCTCGTTCTATATCGTGATTTTATGGCCTCTTTTTATTGACTTGATCAATTTTTTTTCCTTTTTTTTGAGTATAAAAAACGTATCATATTTTAATATAACTATATATATATATATATGTAATAAGCAAGAAAAGTGAAGAGAAAAAGAGAGAATTTGATGAAAAAGGTAATTGAGATTGAACAAAGCTACCGACTGAGTTGTCCACATTGATATGAAATATTAAATATTTAAACTAGTTCACTCGGCCACTTACTTGAAAACTAAGCATTAAGGTTCTTTTATTATATTATTACTTTATTCTAAAACCATCTCTATATTTTCATATAAATTTCAAAAAAATATTTATTAATTTTCAAGAAAAAAATATACAAAACCTAACATGATTTAATTCTACAATATCAAATATATTATATTGATAACTATTGTATATATTGTTAAATGTACTGGATTCCTTATTCATTACACATCTCTTGTGAATATCATAAAATTTATATGAATTGATAAATATATTTTAAAATAAATATATGTGAGAATTCATTTGTAAATTAAATAAATTTCTAAAGAATTAATTCAAATAAGCACAATTTTGAAAGTGTACTATTATATAATACACATTAAATCTAACAAAGATATGTTTTTAAATTTTATGTATAATTTATTCATGTAAATCATGATTGACAATTGCTCTTTTTGTCAAAGTTATGAGATGGCTCATATCATGTACTAATAATTTAATCATAATTATTGTGCTATATTTTTTAAATAATAAAAAATATTCATTTGTATTTTTATAATTAAAATTTAAATAACCAAAAGATAAATATTATAATTTAGGATAAATATCTGAATATCTATTTAAGATAAAGATTTAAATATTCAAATATTATAATGAACAAATTAATTATTAAATTAAAAATTAAAAATTAAAAATTAAAATCTAGATTATTAATAAAAAAATAAAAAATACGATAATAATTAGCTGATATTCAATTATTTTCATTTAAATTTATATTAGAAACCGACATGGAATGAAGTCCACTCAAACAACATTGGATAACTTTTAGATGGAACAAATAAAAATATAATAATAATAATTAAAATAGCAAAATCCTAAAAAAAAAAAGAAAAAGAAAAAGAACGAATGAAAAGTCAGCCAATAGGGTGAACCCATTCCTCCTTGAACTCAAATTCCTCAAAAAAAAAAAAAAACAATGTTTGACTCAACTCATAGATCGTAATTCTCTCGGCAAGATTTCACGTTTCAAATGTTCATCTTTTCTGTTTCTGTTCTTTGATTCAAAGTCATCTCCAAGTTTTGTTCTTTTTTCGTATCAGTGCCATTGTATGCAATGGATAGCAACTACTCTGCCATTCCCAAGAATTCGTATCTTGAATTACAACAATTGCAGGATGATCCAGAGATCCCGTTGCACCCGCGAAATGCCCTTCTCAAATTTGAGCTTGATAGTGATGGGAACGGTTCTAAAGATCCAAAGAATGGATCTTTTAAAATTTTAGATCCAGATGCCGATGATGATGGTGATGATTTTGATATCGATAACTACCCATTGGTTGTTTCTAAGCAACAAAATGACAAGGGATGTAGTATTTATGGCGCTGTTTTCAATTTAGCTACATCTATTATTGGGGCTGGAATCATGGCTTTACCGGCTACAATGAAGGTTCTTGGATTGATTTTAGGGATTGTATTGATAATTCTGATAGGTATTTTGTCTGAAATCAGTGTCGAAATGTTAGTTAGATTCTCTGTTCTTTGTAAGGCTTCTTCCTATGGTGAAGCCGTTCAATGCGCTTTAGGCAAAACTGCTAGGCTTTTTTCTGAGATTTGCATAATTGCGAACAATTTTGGTTTTTTGATTGCATATTTAATTATAATAGGTGATGTTATGTCTGGATCAATGCATCATATGGGGGTTTTTGATCAATGGTTGGGGCATGGAATGTGGGATCATAGAAAGTTGCTGATTTTGGTTGTGGTGATTGTTTTTCTTGCACCTCTTTGTTCATTGGATAAGATTGAATCTCTGAGCACCACCTCAGCTGCTTCTGTGGCTTTGGCTGTTGTTTTCGTTGTAGTATGCTTTATTGTCGCCTTTATCAAGCTCGTTGAAGGGAAATTTCAGGCTCCAAGGATGACTCCAGATTTCAGTTCGATGAAGGCCATGTTAGATTTACTTGTGGTGATTCCAGTCATGACAAATGCTTATGTTTGCCATTTCACTGTTCCACCTATATACAATGAACTCGAAGGGCGGTCACCTCAGAAGATGAACCGAGTGGGAAGAATTACAACTGTGCTTTGCATTGGAATTTATTCTTCAACTGCCATATCGGGTTATTTACTCTTTGGGAAGGATACTGAATCTGATATTTTGAGCAATTTCGATGCAGACCTTGGAATTCGATTCAGCTCTGCATTGGATTATATTGTCAGAGTTGGGTATATTCTTCATTTGCTTCTTGTTTTTCCTGTTATTCATTTCTCTTTGAGGCAAACTTTGGATACCATGGTGTTTGAGGGATCACCGCCGCTTTCTGAGAGTAGGAAAAGATCTTTGTCCTGGACGGTTGTGCTCTTGGCATTGATATATTTCGGCTCTACCATGATCCCCAACATCTGGACGGCTTTCAAATTTACTGGGGCAACTACAGCAGTGTCATTAGGCTTTATATTTCCTCCTCTTATTGCACTGAAATTGAGCAATGCAGGGGAGAGCTTGACTCGTACAGAGAGGCTATTATCATGGTTAATGGTAGTTTTAGCAATCACAGTTAGCATTGTTGGAGTGATTGGAAATATCTACAGTCTCCAAAGCAAAACCGATTGATTTCTTTTCAGCCATGTGGTGGTAATTTCTACCAGGCAACTCTTCGCAATTCTCCACAAAGTTGAGGGTGATGATAGTTTTCTGATTTATTTCATCAAAATCAATTCATATCAAGAAATTCTCTGGCCCTTGGCAAATCGCTGCTTCTGGTGGGGCTTTCAAGTACAAGAAGTCTTCGGAGAAGCTGTGATAGCATCATCTTTCACTTCTATGGTCACCTACCACATGTAAGTTATTCGAAAAGATAATTCAATTGGCTCGTCGGTTCCTGTGTATGATTATTCTATGCATTTATTTTATCAAGAATGATTTCAGACTGTACAATTCAACTGCTATACCATGTTAAAATGAATTATTTTACCTGTTACATTATAGCTATTACTTGCGAAGAGGGATTGCAATGACGGGTTTTCTCTCATTGTCCTGACGTCTGCTCCTATTTGCTCTGCACTATTCTATTGTAGTTTGCTTTCCTATTTGAAATTTTATTAACCATACAGGATGTTCTTGATGAGAAATGATGGATGTGTTTTAGTTAGGACACTCTCCGGGGCTTTGTGCTAAATGGGCTGTAGAAAATACCCACAAGATTTGTCATGTCGGCTACCTTCATTGGTTTAGTCTCCTTTCGCCTTTCTTGTGCTGCGAGTGATTTGGTTGTAATGCCCTGAAATTGTTGTGAGCGTATATAGGATTCTGAAATTACAGTGCATGTAATGCTGAGAGAATGCAAGCAAAGTTTCATGGTTCATTTTCTTTGCGATCAAACAAGTCTGAAACATCCAATTCTTTTGAAACTGAAATGCATTTGCAGTGTCAGTCAGCTTTTCATTCGGGTTCTTGTGTTGCTATTTGTTTTCTTCATAAATCAAAAGCAGACATTAACATGTAATTGTTAGACTGTTTCTTGAATTGGCATAATGCAATTTCAAGGGAATGTTACCGATGTTCTGCTGGGTATGGAGGATCCCATCTTCCTTGCTTCATTCACCAGTCAGAGAGCCATAATATCTAAGCTGCTTCGAAAAGGGCATTCCTATCAACTGTGTCAAGAAAGAAATGTAAAAATCATCAAGTTTCTTTAATCATGTCTATCAAGAAACCTTCAATGTTGGTTCCCATCATTACATCCATAGATCTCTGCTAAAAAGGAGTTTTTCAAACCTTCACGAGGATCAATCAAGACAAAAAACAAATGTGGGATATACACACACACATACGAACACTTCTCTTCTGTTGATTGAGCAGGCAAACCCCGTGATTATGATGCCTTGTAGGAGAAGTTAGCACGGATATAACACTAATATCATGATATGGGTCGAATCGTATTAAACATCGTACCATAATCAACATTAATTATTTTAAATCTGCCATGAATATTACGATTTATTAATGTAATGATGATATTTAAATTAATGGTTTTTTTTTTTTTGTTTGTTTGTTAAAGAGTGGTAATATAAAGACTTTTCAAAGATAAGGATGGAGCATTAATGCAGAGTTTTTGGACCCTTCACAGAACAAATATTTTCATGTGATGGATTTCGGATAAGGTCACGGTTTAGCTGTGTTTTAATAACAATATATATATATATATATATTCAATGTATATTGTGGATCAAATGTGTGGAAAATTAATTACACTAGTCCATTTCTGTAATTAATTTTATTGTATATTGAAAAAATTGAAATTGTTGTATAAATAATGATTTTTTTTAAAAAAATATTTATCAAAATAATGATTTTCAGATTTTAATAAGATTTAATGAAAGTTAAGTAAGATTTAATTCAAATTTATTAAAAAATATTATTTTTTTATAATAAAAACTATTTTCAAATAGTTTCAAAATGATCTATCATTTTTATAAATATTTTTTAAAAATTCTATCATTGTTATAATTTTGAATTGAATTATAGAACTTTTCATGATAAAAATTTAGAATATTTTATTCAAAATTTTAAATTATTAAATAAAATATAAGAATAATTTTAAATAACATTGATTAATAAAAACAAGAAAAGCAAATTGAACTTGTAATAGAAGAAAATAAATATTAAAATTGTTATTTAAATACGAAAAAACAATTCGATAGGAAAAATGCATGAAAATAAATAAATAAATAATTAATTAATTTAGTGAATATAATGAAAAAAAATTTGCCAGTGATAATTAGTGTGTGTATTATGGAAGCAAAACATGATTATGGTGGTTGATTGTGAGGGCTAATTATTCAGAGAATAAAATTAATTAGCATGCTCTTATAATTTATCTAATAACTTTAATGAGTAAAATTAACATCACACTCTGAAACATTTGGCATGCTTTCATTATTATTATTATTATCATCTAACAAAGTTCATGTCTGCTTATTGCCGCCATCATCATTCTTCTCTAGCAATTAACATTATAATTAGTAGATAATTAGCCCTCGCAATTAAGGTTATTGATTTCGTATAATGATTTAAGTTTTTACGTTAAGTGGGTTTTCATGTCTGAAATATCTAAAATTCAATTTATCAATATTAAATAAAAATATTTCAGTATAATTTAAATACATGCATATTTATGTTACACGTGATGATACATTAAAGATATAATAAACATAATAATTATTAAAAAGTATTTTAAATAATAAATTGGGTTATTATTGTTAGGTATAGCTCATATATTGAGGGGAGTTTCATGAGTTGTGAGTTGGGGGTGCGGGCGCGGAGTCCCCGTGGTACGGTATGAGGTATTTTGGTAATTATACTGTTTAGGGTTATTATTAAATATAACTGCATATGTAACCTATGTTATGCGAATAATAAAACAGCCGTTTATCACTCCCGATGACGTAGACACATTATTGAACCTCGTTAAACCTTGTGTTCTTACTTTTCTTTCTTGTTTTCGTCTTGATCCTATATTTTCTAGCCGGAGTTTCTCAACAATTATTATGTTGGTTTCTATTAGGACTATTATCGTGAACAATCAATTAAATATTAACATTTTTTCTTCTGTGAAGCATGAAAGTTGACTATAATTTTGGCATTAATTTGATGATTATTAAAACAAATTTAACTGAATAATCATCTAATATGTATGTGAAATTAATTAGTGCTTATGAGATAATCTAAACTATATATATATTAAAGTTGGTTAGGGAGGTAATGGCACACCACCACTTACCCATTTAACTCTCAACAATGTCTAAGCATCCTCCAATAGAAATTGATTTTTAAATCGTATTATAATGATGGGTATGTAAATCGACTCGAACTTACAACGCGGCAAGTCTCTTTTTGATCGACCACCTTAAACGTTATATATATCATGCGAACAATTGCATACGCACACACATAAACAGTGGTCATGGATTGGTTCTCTTGGCTATCAAAAACTGGTCTTGACCCTTGTCTTGTATACGAATATGGCCTTGCTTTTTCCCACAATGAGCTTGAAGAAGATGATATAGCTTATTTCAACCATGAATTTCTTCAAAGCATGGGGATTTCAATTGCCAAACATAGGCTGGAGATCCTGAAGTTTGCGAGGAAGGAGAAAGTAGCTACTCCACCCACCATAGCGAGAGTTCTCGTTGCCATGAGGAGAACAAAGACGAGTTTATCGAATTATTTAAGAGCATGGATTCACAGTGAAAAGAATGATCTTTTTATCATTCCAAGGCCTGGTTATGCCACCAGATGGAGAGGAGCATTGATGTTGAAGAAGAACAAGAAGTTGATGATGGGTAAACAAGGTAGGTTTTTGCTTACAAATGCAAGTCCCTCGGGGCTTAGATTAGATAGTTTTTCAAGTCCAGTGGTGTACGATCTGAACAAAGAGGAGAAACATATAGATGGTGATGATTATGATGATGGGTATAGTTCAACTGGCGTTGAAGATATCATCAGGTGGGATACCATGTTCCAGAATCTGAAACCCACTTGAATTCTTCTGGTTCTTGTCTGTCTTGCTTGTTTCAGTTTTCAAATCTGTGTTCAAGGAAGCACATTTTATTTAAAAGCAGTGGTGGGTCAAGTAGAGGACAGTATCAGGCATCAATGGTCTGTATCACAAATGAGATTGTTTACCTTTTGCTAGTTTCCTCTTGTAGTGTTTTAATGGATCAATTTTACTCTTTTTAGTTGAAATTTCTATTACCAATGTATGTACAGAGCATGCAGTTGACCATGGAAACCCATTTCCTTGTTTACATGAACAGAATCTAGAACAGAGCAACTAATGATCAAACAAACCAACGAAAAATGACAACAATTCAGTTTATATTATGCACGGGCAAGGAAGAAATGGTGAAAATGGTTACCGAGAAAACAAGAACAGTGTAGAGTAGGATTGCGTCGGAAAATGATGCCATATGTTACAACCCAGAAAGCCACGAGAAATTGGCGGTGGCAAAATCATTCCAACAACATGATTTAACATTGAAAGGCATCTCATCTTGCAAAAGAGACACAGAAATTGTTAATGAATTCTATGAAATTGCCTTTCAACGAATTCCTGAAACAGTGATTATTACAAATTGCAAGAACAAGAGGCACTTCTGTCAATATAAACTCATATATTCATGAGAAAGAAAACTATTTACATCGCTAACAAATCTATTTGCAAAAATTCCCAACAAAGAAACACCATAAAAATCAAGAAACCCCAAGACGGTTTCAAGAATTACAAAATCTTGTATTTCAAAAATAAAGAGAGAAATACAAAATCTTTTTAACACGTCGACATGATAGAGAGACGGCTACGTTTCGGCTCGAAGGCGGAGCGACGCCGGAGGTTATGTGAAGAAGGTCGAATCAAAGCCGACAAAGCTCTCTTAACTAGTTCTCCTTCAACACCTCCGATTCTCACTATCGAATTAGTCATCGCCGATCGTCTAAAATTCAATCTACTACTTGAATGCTGATACGATCCCGTTTCGGTACCATTATTATTTCTCGCCATCATCGCTTTATGAAAGGCGCACCGGTAAGAACCTGGATGGTTCGTAGGAGAACACGCGCACGTTCTTTTCTTGCCACACGACACTGCATTGCTGGTTTTATTTGACGTTGGTCTCTGGATTGAAATCGAACGGTTAGGCGAAAGTGAACGGCGATGATCGATGATCGAGAATCGCAATGGCGGATTACCGTTATTGTTGTTGGCATACATGTTGACACGAGTGGGAGAACCGGAGCGTGCGAGCAGCGTTGATGACGAGCGTGATGCGAAACTTGAAGCTGTTGATGACGCGAAGGCAGAGGTTGACGGCGATGATGAGAGAGGGCTCATCGGCGGAGAATTAAATGACCTGTTTCTTGAAGTAGGCATTGCTGTAAACAGTGAAGAAAGGACAAATATGGAATGATATGGTTAGGAAAAGGCTGGGGAGAGGCAAATTGGGCAAACCCAGGGTGTAGCGAGAGGGATATTTATAGGAAGGGAGTGGGCGGATGGTAAATAAGTGGTGCTTTAGAGGGTATTCTCACCGTACTAGAAATGGCAGTTGGTTTTGTTAGGGGTCGCCGTTGGGTTTGGTTTGAATACAGCGAAAAGTGGATACGGGTCAGGACTTCATTTTCGGGGTTCTGCTGAAAACCTGTGGGCTTTCCCTACCAATTATCTTTTTCTTTTAAAAATTTATTCAATTCATCTTTCGTTATTTTTTTTCTCGAATTTTAAATTAAATTATTTAAAATAAAACAAAATATATTATTATGATATTCAATTAATTCCGTTTGGCGTAAATGATTCAAAGAATTGTGACGCTTCGTTTGACCATAGATTTTTCCAGTTCAAACGAGAAGTAAACGAAGAAAAGGAAGGATCTTAACGGCTTTCCGGAATTTCCTGGAACTTCATATCCTTCAATCGGAAGACGAAACCGTCAAGCAGGGGAGATGGACAGGTGTCGCTACGTGTCGACGCTTGGGAGCTAGATCGATGAGTGGTGCTACCCTACTAATGGCTTTGTCATCTTATAATTACTGATTCTGAATCTGTTTGATTCGTTGTCTGTTGTTGGCGTTTTATTGGATCGGTTCGGGTGCCGGCATAAACGGTTTTATCCACAGCCCAGATCAGGGCACGTGTCGTTTCGGCCGCAGAAACTTCGTGTTGAACTTTAATTAGAAAAACGGCATCCATACTCACCGTTTTAGGATGCGAAATTATTATTAATAATTCTTGAAAATGAATTATTTGAAATAGAATAAACGAAATAATGAAATGCGTTGATTCAAAGTTTGGTTTCGATTTGTAAAGAAAGCGCATTTAAGATCGCATTGGGATGGAATGGACGGATTCATCTCCGTGTGATTGAAGGACTATGGCGGATCCAAGAGTATTCACATGTTATAACTGACGGCGAAAAGTCAAATGGTTTGACCCAAACATGTCAGATTGAATGATTTTGGTATCAACCTCACACCTGACTATCAACTGGCCTACATCCGTACGGGTTGTTAGATTGAATGATACTATTCCAAAGAGTATTGTTAGATTGAATGATACTATTCCAAAGAGTATGGCATTACCTTTAATGACCTAAAATACTACTCTCATGATTGTGATATTTAGATATTGCTGATGGTTTTATATAATTAATTAATTAATTAATGTAAGTACAAAAAATATAAAATTTTATTAAAAATTAAATATTATTTATTTATTTATATTATATTAATTGATTAAATTTATATACTAATAACATATATTTAATTTAGATAAGTTTAAATTTTTATGCTAACTTTTAAAAGTTAAAAGTAATGTTTTATAAAAAAATATTCTAATTGACTTTAGAAAATTTAACTTTTAGGTATTTTTGATAAAATTAATTGTTTAAAAAATTGTTAATAATTATAGTTAATGATAATTTTTTTCATATTAATTAATTAATTATTATACAATAGATTGGTGATTAACTGTTTTTATAGTTTTTTAAAATCAAAATATTTAGTAAAATTAATTTTTGATAAGTTGTTAATTAAACAATAGAAACTAATTAAAATAACATTTCATGAAATATTATTTATAAACCTCTAAAAATTAATATTTAAATTAAGTTAAGAAATAATTTAAAACAGAAAAATGATATTTTGATTAATTAAATTACTAAACATTATTTTTTATTGATAAAAATATTGATTTATTAAATACTCTAATTTTAAAATATTATATAAATAATTAACTATTATTTATAATATATAGTATTAGTAATTAATCCCAGTTAATTAAATTTATTGAGAGGGGGAGTTGGTGGCATGCTGGAAACCCAAAAGGCAGCGTGCAAGTTGAAGGTTGTCCATGAGAGCAAGTTTAGATTAGGTATCATTAAAGAATGGATGGCTTTGCGGAAATCAACGAAAGCTTCCAACCATTCTGCACCAAATTGCTTTACCTACTGCATGCTGTCTCAGCTATCTATCCAGTTCATGATCAAGTCTATAATTGTAAGATGTAACGAAATATTGTAAATTTCATTTGCAAAAGATGAGTTTGATACACGTAAACATTTGTGAATTCACAATAAGAAACTAGAAATGATATAGAAGAAAGAAAAATACATAACGAATTGCATGTGACATGAAGAGGACGGGAAACGATTTACAGTTGCTGGGGATCGATGAAACCTCAAATGAAACAGTTACGGAATGAAAGAATTGATTCTGAAAAGAAACAAAGATAATAGCATATTAGCGTTGGATCCTGGTGAAGTTGAGCAGCAAGTGAGGTTAGTTGACGACACTGCAACGGGTTCTGATTTCACCTTGAGTTCCAGTAAGAACATCAAGAGAACCCATGTGCATCATTGCCTTGGCGAACTTGGCGGCCCATGTTGCTCCATTTCTTGCATTATTCACCACCATCCTCTGCGTTGCATGGCTGTTCATCAGCGTCTGATCCGACGTCAACAATCCACGATTCCTTGTCAATTCTGTGTAGTATCTGTTGTCCATTCGGTTAGGAGTTGGATCAAGTGGAACCGTCGGATCCCCGTTGTTGCTTGGTGGAGGCGGGCATTTGGTCTTTAAAAAAGCTGCGTATCTTGGATCCATGGATGGATCCTGGGTATGAGTGGCGTTGAAAAAGTAGAGACGGCCTGAGAATGAAGAACAGTGTGAAATTCCTATCGAATGTGCTCCTGATAATGTCACCATCTCGTCGGTTGACATTCCTTTACGTGCGAAGTTTTCTGTTAATTGTTGTGCATTGAAGAAAAAAGGAGGAAGATTTTGTCCAACTTCATTTTCGTTCGAGACGCGGCCGTCTCGCCTTCCTGCTGGCACAGCGTAGTTGATTCTTCCAAGCTTGAAGGAACTGTCACGGGCAGCAAAAGCTAGAATATCCGCGCATGATACGGTTTTCGGACAAATGGCTTCAATCTGGGATTTGGCTTCATTAATCACCTCGAAACCTCGTAGACTAGGATTATTAGCAATGTGCTCTCTCTCTGACGGGTTTCCTGGAGTAGATTCTAGTAGCACGGAAGCATCACAGCCCTGGAAAAAAGCCCATCAAAGAAAAATCAGATTCTGATATCTCGAAAATCATAACAAATGCATACGCAAGAACTATAAAAAGATCAGAATAAATAGTGTACATACCCTGACAAAACAGTCATGGAAATGCATCCTGATAAGTCCAGCACCTAAACCTGGATTCCGAGAAACAAATTTGTTTACAGCTCTTCTTACAATAGCTTCTGCAGAGGGACAAGAGGCTTTGTAGAAACCAACCCTAAGATCAGAAGCTGATGACAAAGAAGCCAATGAGCAAAACACAAGTAGAGTAGTGGTAAAACAGAAGAAACTGTAGCAGTTGCCGCAAGCCATTGTTACAGGAACTACTTAGAACTATAACGATCAAAGTGAAAGCAGGAAACTTAGCAGAAGATAAGTAATAAAGATGGAGACTTGAATTGGTGAAAGAGAGAGGGGAGTGCATGGAAGCATTTATAGTGATGGAAAGCCGTGTGGGTGGTATAGCTGTAGCCTGTAAGAAAGAGTGCAAAGTTGAAGATTTCATGGATTTGAATAGTTCCGTGCTTGAATATGCACTTCTAACAAGTGGGCAACTGCGCGCTCCTCTCCTTCCTTCCTTGCTTCCTTAGTTTTTACAGCTTTTGGATTCTTTTCATTGTTCTGTTTGACTTGTGTTGATTTATTTACATTTGCCAAATGGGATCATTGTCTTTGACTTTTTGGAAATAATGATTAAATTCAACAAAGATAGAAGAAGGATTGATGTTGACCGGGTATTCCTCCTCTTTTCTTGCTTTTATCCTAAGCAATATATAGACAGCCTCCCATACATTTTTACATTTTTTTTAATTATTAATTCGGATATATTTATATCTTTTTTATTTTAATTTTTTAATTTACTTTTTTATAAACTTGAATTCATCATTTTTTTAAAAATTTATTTTAAAAATTTTAATTTTTATCATTAAAATATCTTAATTTTACTTATCATATGGTTTTGATTTTTATAAAAATAATAAAAATTAAAGACTAAAAAAAACTAAATATGATACATCTTAAATAAAAATAAATTAACAATAACAAATATATTTAAAATATATGAATAAACAAGGTTTAAAGAGTCATAAATATATTATGTATTATTAATATGATATAAATAAGGTATAAAACAAGTAAATTTTAAATTATATATAATGAAATATATATTAATCTATTATTGATATGATAAAATTTGAATCATGTAATTAGTTGACTTACTAAATTAATTTAAAGGTGGTTTATAGATTGAATCATATTAATAACAAATTTAATTCATTAATTTTTCTTAAAACTACATATTTTTAGTTTTATTTTTATGAATTAATTGTATTATTTTATGTAAAATTAACTTACATAATATATAAATTAATTTAATTATGAAAAATAAATTGATTTAAGTTTTTTTTAACATGATTAAAATTTGAAGTAATATTTAAATCAAAAAATATTTGATAATGATATGATAATTTGTAAAATTGATCATATTCATAATTCTTTACCAACTTAATGCCATTAGGACTGTGCATCGGTCGGTTCGGTACCCGAACCGAACCGAATTTTCAAAACCGAAATAACCGAATTACCATAATTACAAAACCGAAACCGACCGAATTTACTTAAAAACCGAAAACCGAAAACCGAATTGAAGTATATGTTCGGTTCGGTTCGGTTGCAAACCGAAAAACCGAATTACACCAAATACCCAAAATAAGCCTTAAAAACCTGAATTATTTGCAAACCGAATAACCAGTAACGTTTGAAGGGTTCAACTCAAAACGTAACGTTTAAAAAATTGGTCCATAAAAATTTTAAAAAATAATTAGTATAATATTAATCGATCGGTTCGGTTATTTCGGTTTTTAATGAATCAATAACCAAACCGAACCGAAATTTATACTTTTTCCATTCTCAAAAACCGAACCCAAACCGAGCATGACAAAACCGAACCGAAATAATTAAATCGGTTCGGTTCGATTCGGTTATTCGGTTCATACTCCATTTTGCTCACCCCTAAATG
>CANYBF012301616.1:0-15245 GCA_948192965.1 Dalechampia spathulata
GGGGACCCAGGTCTTGGTGCTCACAAGGAGTCCACCCAGAGGGCGTTACTCCCACACTGCAGCTGCCAAGACTCGAACCGTGGCTTCTTGGTACCAACACCACGTCCGAGTACCAACTGGACTACACCCATGCGGGTATTCCTACTGTTACTTTTATGCATATTTGGTACCAAAAGGTGATGTCCCTCACCCCAAGGGCCCCCATATCCCGACCTGACATGACTGTGAAGGAGGTAAATCACGGTACCCAGCGGCCTCCTAAATGAGGATCCGGGGTCTTGGTGCCCATAAGGAGCCCACCCAGAGGGTGTAACTCCCACACTGCGGTTGCCAAGACTCGAACCGTGGATCATTTGATACCAACACCACACCCGAGTACCAACTGGGCTACACCCGTGCGGGTTACTTTTATGCATATTATTCTTTAGAATGGAGGTAAGATTATTCAATTTCCAATTCTAATACCAAAGTGGAAGAAACTTTAAGCATAACTTTATTAGTTTGCCCATGCTATTCATATACAAGACAGCATAGATAAATTACAAAAAGATTAATATCATCTATATATGACAGCTTTTTAATGTTAAATATTTATATACCGGATAGATTTTCTTGGTGACCAGAACTCCATATATTGCATCCAGAGGTCATGGTAAAGGGTAGGGGACGACCGCCCTACTTAGCCTCTTGCCTCTCGTTGCTATGCTTCTTTATCTTCAAAAACTTTAAGAATTCAATTTTAATATTTATATTTTTAAAATGTTCATATGATTTATTTAAATAACAACTTGATATTATTAACTTATGATAATACATTATATTTTATAACTAAATGAATATTATAATATAATTATGAATATGTAAATTAAAAAAGAAATGAGATAACTTTAATATTAAAAAACTAAAAGTGATCTTAAATGATTTGTTTGTGTCATGCTACCTATTTACATATAATATTCAAATGTTTTTTTTTATTTTCTAGAATATGTTAGCATGTTAGTATTAATCATTTGAATTATTATCATTTATATCATTTTTTATAATCATTTTTCAATATTTATAATTTAATAAAATATTATTATTATTATATATACCATGTAAAACTTTATTGTGATACATAATTTTAATCTTAATAAAACTCTATTTTAACATAATTTCATTTCAATTCTTATACATATCATTTAAAATTATATTATAAGACATAATTTTAACTATCATAAAATTTTATTATTATACGTACCCTTTTTATATATAAGACTTTCATCTCTTTAAAATTTTATTATTATACATATCATTTAAATTTTTATTTTAAAATCAACAAGCCATAGAATTTTAATTCATATAATTATATATTCAATTTTAATTGATCACTAGTCATCAAATTTCAATTGAAATATTTTATATGATTGTTTGTTTATTTATATTAATTCAAACATTTTAAAGATACTTCAAAATAAATTATAAAATATAATTATTTTAATATTATTACTTTTTGATAAAAAATAACTATTATAAATTAAAATTAATAAAAGACTCACGTATTAGCTATTAAACTAATAAGAACAATTACTATACCTTATCTTAACCAAAATTCTATGAAAGATGTGCTTCATGAATCTATTTTATATGATTTTTATAATATAAATTTGAAACCATAAGTCAGACATTAATAATATATAATATTTCTATAACTTTAATGAAGATCTCATAATTTTAAAAATAATTATAAATAATATTTTCCTTATAGAAATTTGATTGTCATAAATTAAAACTATTATTATTAGATAGTTAAAATAAAATAAAATTAGTTTTAATAAATTTGGATTTTTAACAAAATTTTATTTTTCTTAAACATAATCATTCATGTGTTGATTTTTTTACATAAAATTATGTGATCAAAATTAATTTTAAAAAATATAATTTTTAAATAATAAAATAATTAATATTTATATTTGATTTTGAAAAATTTTTTTTGACAAAAATTAATTGCTATAAATTAAAAATATTATTATTAGATATTAAAATAAAAAATTAGTTTTAACAAACTTTAAAAAAATGTTTAGTCCCTTCCCTCTTCTAATATTAGCCAAAAGTCTAATAAATTTATACTTAATTAATCTACTTCACTTTACTTTTATATAATAAGTTTAAAAATGGTTTAAGCTCTAAATCTGGTGCCTACACAATAGAACATAAAAGTTTAGTATATGAATAACTTAGCTATGAATTATAATTATGTATTGAAGGATCTCCATTCAACTCTTCAATTGTCTGCAATAAGTTGTCTTTCAAAAAAGATAAATCCTTAAAAATAACATTATTCAAAGTTTTTTTGCAATTGTATCTCCTTTATCTATTTCAAAAACTTGTTGCATAATTAATTCAACAACATCAATACTGCATACACTAAACACATTGAGGGGGTATTACTTCATATTATACATGTTAAATTTTATCACTTCCTCATTAAATTCCATGGTTAATGTCCTTCATTGACATAAATTTTAGTTTGAGTAGTGGTTAGGAAAGGACTTCTTAACAATAAATTAAAAGATCTTGAAGATGAATTGTTATTCATTCGAACTACATAAAAATCTACAGGGAATATAAAGTTCATTAACTTACATTAAAACATCCTTTAAAACTTCGATCAAATAGATTATGGACTTATCTGGCAACTAAATAACAATACTTGTTTCTTTTAATAGATCAACATTCAAAGAATCATAAATCGATAAAGGCATTATATTAATCAAAGCACCTAAAGTGTACATGAATTTTTAACACTAATATTGTTGATTTTTATAAGAATAGTGAACACACCTTTATCCTTGCATTTCGGTGGCATTTTTCTTTGAATTACTATAAAGATACTTTCATTCATTAAATTTTTGGAAACCTACCAATTTTTTCTTGTCCATACATAGGTCCTTAAAAAATTTAGCTTACCTTAGTACCTGTTTTATCTTATCTAACAAAGGTATATTTACTTGGACCTTTTGAAATGTTTCCAAAATTTCCTTCTATTTCTTATCCTTTTTTTTTTGATTTTTTCTAGCTTTTTAGAAAGTGAAAGTTGAATTTCTACTTGCCTTTTTTGAGAAATTTTCTCACTTTTATCAGCTTTTTCCAGCTTTGTCTTTTCAACTTCAACTTCCTCTTCCAATTCTACCTTTAATTTTTAGCCGGTTACATCTGACAACACTTTTCCACTTCATAGAGTTACCATACTTAGGTTTTCCTTTAGATTACTTCCAATTATGATGGTAGCTTGCCTTTTGATTCCAATGACCCCAAAGATGTTTTTATCTGCATCATTTGGTTCTTCAGATGTTTAAATATAGTCTTAGTGACCTATTAAAATTATTAAGTATTAGTGACAAGAGACTTCATCACATCTTCAAGGGATGTACCTAATTTTTCACAATTCTAGTACTTTGAAGATAAACATTATTTAAAGCTTAGTTGGCTTGCTAATTGTTGATTCCCATATCTCAAGTTTGGATGGTCATGCCAACCCAGATTATAACTATTCAAAAATGGATCATATTTTTGCTATGGTGGACAAGTAAATCCTTTATTATTCCTTATTTTCTTCTTAGAGCATTAGACACATATTGGTAAGATGGCCAATTTATGTGCAAATTCCATACACTCTTACTAGATAAATTTTTATAGTCAAATTTTGCATAATAAAAGTTAGTTAGGAAATCTGTGTTTTAAGATTAGATGCATTTATCTCATGAATGTTTTTTGATGAATCCTATGATAAGCTAAATGATTATGTGTTTGCTATCATTATGGTGATTAAGTCACGTGCATCTTGTGGTATCTTATTGATAATCACTCCTTTAGCAACATCCATCATCTTTTACTTTATTAATAGCAATCCTTCATAAAAATATTGAATTAAATTATGTTTTATAATTCCATGTTAAGGGTAGGAAGCACATAGTCTCTTAAATCTTTCATACTATATCTTTTTACTTAAAATCTCTACATCCTTTTGCTTAAGAGCACATATGTGTCCTTGGATTTGGCAACTCTTTTGGCTAGCAAAAACTTATTCAAGAACTGTCTAGCCGTTTCATTCCATGTAGTGATTGTCCTGGATGATAAATAATAAAGTCAGTCTTTCATTGCATCTGTAAGGGAAAAAAGAAAGGCTCTTAGTTTAATTTATCCAAGGTTGGCACCTTGTGGTTTCATTCCATTACAAACAACATAGAATTCTTTCAAGTGTTTATAGGGGTCCTCATGTTCATATATTATGCATAAAGGAGTTATATTTATCACATCCTCATTTTGGCACACACTGCATAGCTGATTTGAGTGTTATGCATTGCTTGTTATGTGATTATAATTGAGATGATGACATGAAATTATGCAATATGTTATTGATGAAAAATACATGATGTGATATGTGATTCATGTTATGATGTTGATAAGAGGTTAATTGATGAAACCACTGAATATGGACTCACTAAATGATGATAATTTGATGGTTTCGATATTGAAAACACTTAATATATTTAAGTATGCATAATTTAATGACAATTGATTTAACGTATGTATAATCGAATATGGAAAAGTATGTATGTATATATGCATAAGTATATAAGGTATTAAGATGTATTTAAGTGTATTAAGAGTATTAATAAATTAAGCACGTATGTTGTGAGTATAAATGTATATATATATATATATATATATATATATATGGTTTTTAAGGATGAAATGCATAGATAATGTATAAGTATTAGTATAGTATAATTGGTATTAAAATGATGCAATGGAGTGGTAAAGGTGATGTAATATATATGATATTAAAAGGGAGTAAATAAATAAGATAATGATTTAATTAATGTTTATGTAAGTAAGTAAATAAATAAATATGTATATGGAAATAATAAGTACATGGATATTAAGTATATTTTATTGATAGTGAGATAGGTAAATGTGTTAATGGGTTTTAAGTTATTATTTGTTATTTATGGTAGGATAGGTAAATGTGAAAGTGGAATGGGAATATATGTTAGTGGAAAGAGAGCGAAAATATAATAATAGTATATTGAGTTAGTGGAAAAAGATGGAGGATATTATAATATGAACAAATGAGTATTGAAGTATAAAGCATAGTATAAAATACATATGAAAAGGAATTGAATGGTGGAATTTGAATTAAGTACATATAATTATATGTATTAGTATGACTTAAAGGCTAGGATCAAGTATGGTAAGGTGCATATTAGTTAGCATGGACCGCCTAATACACCATATCACTTAATCATTTCGTATTTTCCTCCCTTCGATATATCATAACATTAATTTTCCTATCTTATCCCTTATGAGCAAAACCTTATCTCTTCCTTCAACCACTTCCATTTTCTTTCATTTCTTTCTTACACGTCTTCATTTTCCTTAAAGAAAAATCAAAATATACACTAAATCTTTCAAGTTTTCTCTTCAATCTTCATGTACAACATGAAATCTATATGTTTAGCTTAAGATTTGGTTCAAGACATCTTCTTTTCATCCTATTTTTGAAGAGGCCGAAGTACTTTCAAGGTTGCAAACAAAAATCGTACCATTTCTTACTTATTTTACTTTATTTTTCAAGTTTGAAGCTAGAACTACATGTTATCTTCAAGGTTTTACCAAATATCTTCTTGTTCTTCTTCTTCTTAATGGTGACCAAACCATCTTATTCCTCTTCTTCAAGTGTAAGATCAAAACCATTAAGATCTATGCATTTTACATGCAAACCCCAACCTTATTTGATGTCTAACTTCATTTTCTTATCCGATCTAACTGTTTAAGGTACATGCATGTGTGTAAAAGGTGTAGATCAAGCTTAAAGGAAGTCAAGTGTGAAGATTCTTTTAGATCCATGGTTAAATCAAGTGCAAGATAAGTTATAGTTCATATTTTTATTATTTTGCTTAAGGTGAGTATTGATGAGTATGGATTAATGTTAGATCTATTAAATTTATAAATTTTATAGGTAGTTCATGATATAGCAAAATGGTTTATGGTAGATCTAGTAGTTTTAGTCTTTGATTTGAAGTTTTAGATGATTAGTGATATAAAAGTGGATGTATGTTGTGTGAGTGTGTGTTTGATTAATTTCCATGCATGACCAAATGGTTTTAAGAAAAATGATAAAGGATTTGGTAAGATCTAAAGTATTAATGAAGGAATTTGTTAAGAATAGAAGATAAACACTTAAGAAAATCATAGAACTTGAGTTATAAGATGATTAAATTGATGATTTATGATTAAACCTTCATATTAAGTTCATATGATTAAAAGTTGTGTAAAATGACTTTTTTTAAGCATGATCTAAGTCGGTAACTTAAGAATTGAAGCAAAATTGAAGTTCTTTTGGTATTTTAAAGTTATAATATACTTAAGATATAATTTTTCAAAAGTTAAGCAAAGTATATTAGAAGCATGTGATCATGTTATAATTGAGGGCATAATTGATCAATTAATTATGTATAATAAGTGTTTTTAAGAAGCTTAATGAGTTAGTTAATAAATGATATGAAGGGTTTAATTAAAATTCAAATCTGTTGACTTAAATGGAAGATAAGAGTGAAGTATGATATGAGCTACGACAATCTTATGTTTGAGAACTTAAAAGATCATTAAATTAAGTATGATAAGTGTTATAAGAAGTTTAATGAATTAATTCATAAATGGTATTTAGTGGTTTGTATAGATTTGACTTTTATTGACTAAATTGGAGTTTTAGGTGAATTGGTGTTTTGATGACATACGGCCTTATAGGTGTTTTAATCTAATGTATGATTTGAATATTCTAATGAATAACATAAGGACATGTGGCATGTTATATGAAGTGGTCAAATGAATTGCAAGTGAGTATATGATATATGGTTATACATATGAATTGAATGTTAGAATTAATATTATAAAGTATATGTACAATTAGTTAAGTCTTATGAGTTAGTAGTTTAATGATCATATAACAGTGGTCTTAAAGGGGTACGTATAAGCAGATTTATGATGATATTCAAATGATTTGCAAATGAGTTATGATATTAAACAGTGTTAACAGATGTATAAGATATTACTGGATTATGTTAGACAACAAGGTTAGTATTTGAATAAGATATATTAAGAAGTTAAATAAGTCAAATGTTTTTCAAATATACTAATGTATTATGCTATAATACCAACTGTTCTTATGCTTTGTATTCTGACAGTAATTATTTTCCAGCAGTGTATAAGTATGATTAATAATAAGAATTTGTTTAAGTCTTATGTTTTAGATATCAATAAGTGATCAGTATTATGATGATAACTGTTCGATAATTGATATTATAACATCAACTATTTTACAGAATACAAATATGAATAATAGTGAGGGAACAGATAAGAAAATAGTTACATAAGAATATGGATTAATATAAGTAATATGATGATTAATGAATGGAATCTTATAATATGATGATGGAAGGTTTAATAAGTACAGTTAGTATGGTTTGAATTATATGATATCAAATATAGTTGATATGAACAGTGGATATAATAGTTAATGCTAATGTGATTTCCTAAGTAATACTGTGATACATTAAGAGAATTGAATTGATAAAGTGATTAATTATTTTCTAATGATATATAATTGCTAAATGAGAATAATGGATGATTAATATTGAATGTAGACTTTTGATTAAAGATGAATATTGATTTATGAATTAGGTGGTTTAGAGGATATACCACTGAAAAATTTAAAAGGAAAGGAAATTGTAGGTTTGTGTTAGTTGTTTGAATGTTCCTCAATCATTAAATGATCAAAAGGGACTGGTATGGTATAATGCAATGGCATTAATTAATTAACTATGACATAATATTAATTCATTAATCATGTTTAAGCATCATTACTTTATCATATGAATCATGGCATAACATGATATGGGGAAATAAGGAAGGAGGAAAATGAGTGAATATGAGAAAAAAATGTTAAATGGAAAGGTACTAGACAATATGAAATGAATTCCTATAGGAAAATGAATGGAAAGGAAAATGATATGAAAAGAAAAGAAATAAATGTGAAATGGGTTCCAGTTTGTTGAATCACAAATATAATATGAAATAAAAGACCCAGTACAATGCGCGCATATGAAATGATCCAAAATGTGAAAGGGCAAATGAAATGAAATGATACAAGAAAACAAGAGGGAGAATGCATAACATGAATGCATTCTTAATAGATAATCATTATCATTATACATGATGGAAATACAGTGAATGAAATGATGAAAGCACTACATGTACATATACGATGATATTTACAATATTATACAGAGTAAGTATACATGGCATAACATTAACATCAAGTGATGAAATATCATAATATACTGTGATGATGATGATATTGAAAATGATGATGATGACACAAAGGATAAATGTGAATAAATGATATTACTAAAATAATAATCACAGATAATAGCAAAAATGTTAAATAGTGATGGCATATGATATATTAAATGGTATATATATATATTGATGCATTATGATTAATTGAAATAATGATTTCTTTGCTATTATGATACCCTATGATTTACATATTGATATAATTGATTATTGATGATATATGACTATCATATTGCTTATGTTATATGTTATACTAGCACCACTGAGTTTTATACTCAGCGTTTGTCAATTGATGAATGCAGGAAATAGTGAGGTCAGGGAGCAAGAGAAGTAGCAAAGTCAGTAGCAGGTCAATCAAATAATGTTGTTGGTAAAGAACTTGGACTTCACATCAGACTTCTATTCTGCAACATTCGTGCATCTTACATTTTGGTACTTTGGCAGTAAAATAAAGTAATGATAGTAATAATAACAATAACGATAGTATAAAGTAAATAATGATGGGTGTGTATAATGAAAACAATATAATGATGTATAGATGATATAATTAATATGAGTATGTAAATAATGTTTTAAAAAGGTATGGATTGCTAAGCACATTTAAAAAAAATACTATATTTTAATAAGTTAAGAAATGTATCCCTTGTATTGATTTTCTAGAATAGAAAATTTATAATCATGCTACAGGAGCATGTCTTGCTGTAAAAAGACATGACATGTTTGGTTGGAATCAGAGTTATGGTTATTGGCTCACTTAACAATTATAATTATTGCCAAAGTCAAGTTACACGAATAAGAGGTCTGTTAGTCCATGCTACTGAAAAAGTTTATTTTTATTTTAAGTAGTCCTTTCGAATAATCAATATGTCAAAGAGAGTTGTGATTATCAAAGAGGAAGGTAGGGGTAATTTTACTCTGTAAGAAGGCACCTCTGATGCTAGTTATCAAGCTAGAGTTGACCAAAGACAAAATGAACATGAGGAACAGGCTTATTGAGTACCACCTATAGAACAGACTGCTGTTATTGGAGTAGACCTAGTAGCTACTCAATTTGCACAATTTCTCTGTAATATTTAGGGGCAGCCTGAACAAGTTCCAATAGTGGTTAATCAAAATCAGGGCAAGAAATGCGATTTAAAGAAGTTGAGGTCATATGGAACTACTAATTTTTTGGGTACCACTGATCCATATGTAGCTGAAATATGGCTGGAATGTACCAGGAGAGTACTTCGACAGATTAACTATTCCGATGAGCTAAAGCTAGAATATGCAATTTTTTTACTCCAAGATGATGCATATGAATGGTGGAAAACTATTCCATAAGGTCTGTCTGAACCACTTATTTTGACGTGGATAGATTTTCAGACAGAATTCAGGCAGAAATATGTCCCTATTGCTTACACTGATCAGAAGCTGCAGGAATTTTTGAGGTTGAAATAGGGTAATCTATTAGTGGCTGAATATGAGCGGGAATTCACTCTACTAGCTTATTATGCTAGAAATATTTTAACTTCAGCGTGAGAAAGATGTAAGAGTTTTGAGTAAGGTTTGAAGCTCAGAATCAGATCTCTGGTATAGGGATTCAACTATGATAATTTTTTTTAACATTGATAGCAAATGCATTGAGTCAGGAGCACACTATTTATGAGGAGAATGAGAACCGAGCATGACAAGTTAGGAGATAGTTTAGAGTCCCTAGTTCTTCTTCCAGTTCATAGAAGAGGGGCAGATTTAGAGGTTCATTAACACCTCGGGTATTTAGATTCAAACCACCGATACCACACAGAGCTTAAAGTGGACAGTTTGTTAGTAGTAGTGGTTTTAGGTCTTGAGTTTGTGTATGTTCTACTTATGGTAAGAATCATTCAGGAGCATACATAATGGGGATTGGATTATGTTATCACTATGGAGGTACAGGGCATTATGCTCGAGAATGTCCTAACAGTAATGTGATGCCACTACATACCGTAGTTGAGGGTGGATCTTATCAGCATAATTCTAGAGTTTGACCTATGATGGGAGCACCTCAGACCAATCATTTCAGTAGAGGTTAAGGTAGAGGCTAAGGTGTTGGCAGCAAAATGAGCAGTTAGGGTTCAGTAAATTAGAATGTGGGAGCCTCAAAACGAGTGTATAATCTTTGACAAAGAGAGGATTTACAAGCTATAGATATTGTGATAATTTTCATATCCTTGATCATAATGTGCTAGTGTTATTTAATTCTAGATCAAGTCATTCATTTATCAACACTAGAGTTGCATGCTTACTAGATATCACGAGTGAGAGATTGGGGTATGATATGATAGTATCTAGTTCTTTAGGGAAAGATGCAGTGGTAAACAAAATTTATTATAATTGTCCACTGGTATTACAAGGTATAGTATTTCCTACTGATGTAATCGAGATGCCATTTACTGAGTATGATGTTATATTGGGCATAGATTGGTTATCTCAATATCAGGCAGTGATGGATTGTAAAAGGAAGATGATTATTTTTCAGCATCTAGAGTATGAATCAGTTTATATTTAGAGGATTAAACTATTAATTATTCACAGTTTGATTTTAGCAACTGTTACCCAAAAATTATGAAAATAGGGGTGTGAAGCTGTTTTGGTACATGTCATTGATACTACACAACCAGAATTACAGTTAGCAGAGATTCTAACTGTCTGTGATTTTTCAAATGTGTTTTTAGATGAATTATAGGGATTGCCTCCGGTTAGAGAAGTTAAATTTGAGATCAAGACTTTGCCTAGAACTGAACCAATATCTATTCTTGCTTACCGTATGGCTCTGACTGAATTAAAGGAGTTAAAGGAGAAATTATAGGAGTTACTAGACAAAGGATTCATTCAATCAAGTGTTTCTCCTTAGGGTGCACCTGTATTGTTTGTAAAGAGGAAAGATGCGACTATGCGGATGTACATTGACTATCGACAATTGAATTAGCTGACTATCAAGAACTGCTATCTTTTACCCCGAATTGATGATTTATTTGATCAATTAAAAGGAACAATTGTCTTTTCTAAAATTGATCAGAGATTTGGTTATCACCAGTTGTAAGTTAAGTAGAATAGTATTCCAAAGACTACTCTTCACACAAGAGATGACCATTATGAATTCTTAGTCATGCCTTTTAGGTTGACTAATGCATCAATATCATTAATGGCATTGATGAATACAGTTCTTAAAGAATACCTTGATTAGTTTGTTATGGTATTCATTGATGATATCTTGTTTTACTTTTGAGATAGAAAGGAGCATGATCGACATTTATGTCTGGTACTACAATTGATGAGGGAGAAGCAGTTATATGGAAAACTCTAAAAATATTAATTTTGGCTGGATCAAGTTTGTTTCTTGGGGCATGTGATTTCAGTCAAAGGTGTTGCAGTTGACCCTAATAAGATTGAAGCTATTGTGAAATGGCAGGCACCAAAATCTGTTACTGAAGTATGTAGTTTCCTGGTTTAGCAGGATACTATAGGCAATTTATCAATTGATTTTCCATGATAGCTACACCTTTGACTACACTTCTATGGAAAGAAGTACCTTTTGAGTGGATAAAGAAATGTCATAAGAGCTTTGATAGGTTGAAGCAGTGTTTGACTCAAGCACTAGTATTGATTTTACCTACACCAGGGAAGGAGTATGTAGTGTACATTGATGCTTCACTTAATGGTTTGGGTTATGTTCTGATGTAAGAATGGAAGGTGATTGCTTATGCTTCTCGATAACTTAAACCACATGAATAGAATTATCCAACTCATGATTTGGAATTGGCTGCTAATGTGTTTACATTGAAGATATGGCGACATTATTTATATGGCAAGAAATGTTACATCTATACAGATCATAAGAGTTTGAAGTATTTGAGGATACATAAGGAGTTGAATTTGAGGCAAAGAAGATGGCTTGAATTAATAAAGGACTATGATTGCATCATAGACTATCATTCGGGAAAAGCTAATTTGGTAGCTGATGCTTTAAGCCAAAAATTTTTTACCACGCTACAATAATCATCATTGATGTTAGTTCAAGAAGTTCAAAGATTGAATGCTCTCTTGATGGTGCAATCAGATTGTATTCTTGTAGAATTGTAGTTATAGGTGAAATCTTTATTGACTGACCTTATGAAAGAAGTTGCATAAAATGATGAAGAATATCAAAAGCAGTTAGGGAAAATTTAGACAGGTAACCAGAAGGCTTTCACCTTAGATTCTAAAGGTTTGCTGAGATACAAAGATCATATTTATGTCCAGTAGATAAAGAATTAAAGAGGTAGATACTGGATGAAGCTCATAATAGTTTGTATTCATATCATCCAGGAGGTACTAAGATGTACAGAGATTTGAAGCTATCTTACTGGTAGGTAGGCATGAAGAGAGATATTGCAAAATTTATTTTCAAATGTTTAGTATATCAAAGAGTGAAGGCTGAACACCAGGTACCAGCAGGTTTATTGTAACCATTGTCGATACCGAAATGGAAGCAGGATAGAGTGATAATGGATTTTATTACAGGATTGCCTCTAAGGTAAACAAGACGTTATATGGGTAATTGTTGACAGAATGACTAAGTCAGCACATTTTATACCTATTCGTATGGACTATAGTTTAGAATGGTTGGCAGAATTGTATATCTGAGACATAGTGAGACTTCATGGAGTGCCATCATCCATTGTGTCTGACAGAGATCCATGGTTTACTTCTCAATTTTGGAGGAGTTTTCAACAAGCCCTTGAAACTAAAGTGCATTTTAGTAATGCATTTCATCCTTAGATAAACAGACAATCAAAATGAATCATTTAGATTTTGGAGGATATGTTAAAAGATTGTGTGTTAAAATGGGTTGGAAGCTGGGACAGGTATATTCCTCTTATAGAATTCATGTACAATAATAGTTTCCAATCCAATATTCAAATGGTACCATATGAGGCACTATATGGTAGATGTTGTAGAACTCCTTTAAATTAGGATGAAGTTAGTGAACAACAGACGATTGGACTTGATATAGTTCAATAGGCAAAGGATCAAGTAAAATTGATTAAGGAAAGATTGGAAGCAGCATCTGATCGATAAAAATCCTACATTGACTAGAAGCACAGAGATATTGAATACAACGTTGGAGATAAAGTATTTCTGAAAGTGTCTCCATGGAAGAGAATTCTACGATTCAGGTAGAAAAGGAAGTTGAGTCTGAGGTTTATTGGTCCTTATGAAGTGTTAGAGAGAATTGGACCATTCGCATACAGATTGGCTTTACCTCAAGAATTGGATAGAATCCATAATTTTTTCATGTATTTATGCTTCGGAGGTATAGAGCAGGTTTTTCACATGTTATACTAGTGGAAAACACTGAGGTTCAATCCGATTTATCTTATAGTGAAGAGCTAATCAAAATATTAGTGCATGATAAAAAAATTAAGGAACAAATAGATTTCATTAGTGAAAGTATTATGGAATCATCATATAGGATAAGAGGCAACATAGGAACGTGAATCCCTCATTAGGCAACAATATCCCTTATTAGGGGGAGAGAGTTATCACATCCTCATTTTGGCATACACTGCATAGCTGATTCGAGTGTTGTGCATTGCTTGTTATGTGATTATAATTGAGATGATGACATGAAATTATGTAATATATTATTGATGGAAAATACATGATGTGATATGTGATTCAAGTTATGATATTGATAAGAGGTTAATTGACAAAACCACTGAATACAGACTCACTGAACGATGATAATTTGATGGTTTCGATATTGAAAACACTTAATTTATTTAAGTGTGTATGATTGAAGGATAATTGATTTAACATACATATAATCGAATATGGAAAAGTATGTATGTATATATGCATAAGTATATAAGGTATTAAGATGTATTTAAGTGTATTAAGAGTATTAATAAATTAAGCACGCATGTTATGAGTGTAAATGTATATATATATATATATATACACACACACACACATACATTTACACTCATAACATACGTGCTTAATTTATTAATATATATATATATATATATATATACGATTTTTCGGGATGAAATGCATAAATAATGTATAAGTATTAGTGTGAGCGCCAGTTTCTGCCGGGGCCCAGAGTGAGGCTTGTGAAAGTCACGGACTAGGGACCGCACTTGGAGTGAAAGCGCAGTCTTCCTAAGGGGTTCCCTTAGGGAATGATACAGACTCGAAAGAGTTGCAAGGGAGTCGCCACCAGATGGTTCCGGATGGGTCCAACCGACCCATAACATGAGTGCTAGTTAAACCCTTCAGAGATTGGGTTCGGGTGGTGGAGATCTATTCTATGAGTTTCCAAAATTGATTTTACCATTATAGTTGGGATTAATTGTCCTAAGCAGGCAAGCATACGAGCATAAATGTAAGCACACAGTGCGTCATGTGAGTTGGCGTTGCAAGGTTGCACATAGAATGACATGTAAAGCTATATGGCATTTAAATGGCATGGCATATGCATGTCATGTGATATAGCGATAAAAGTAACATGGCATATGCATGACATGTGAGCGTGTAAGAGTAGCGCACCCCGGACGCGGGAGCGCTGCACGCTGTTCGGCGTGAGATGCCATGGTGCTTGCTCTCAATGGCACAATTCCATAGTTGATTGGTCTTTAACCTAGAAAGATCGCGTCGAGGTTATTAATGGAGTCACCACCTAGTTTGTTTTGTTAATTCAATTGAATGACTAGAAAACTAGGAAATAAAACCCGGGCCTTCCTGTGTTGGAAAGCGGCCTGAATTTCTTCAGAGTTTGGGTTCGGGATTTCAAATTTATTAATGTTCCATTTTATTATGTTCACTTATTTAATTTT
>CANYBF012302148.1:0-12718 GCA_948192965.1 Dalechampia spathulata
TGTTAGGTGAGGTTTGAAAATTGTATTGAAAATGTATGGTGTGTTAGGTGAATGTTAGGTGTGTGATTTTTATAATGTATATTAGGTGAAATGTTAGGTGTGTTTGTGTAGTATAAATACTCCCTCCCATTGTGAGTTATCATATCACAAAATAAGAAGTAAAGCTTCCCTTGAGTGTTGAGTGTTGTTGTAAGAGTTTTGAAGTGAGAGTTTTTTGAGTTTGTTGTAAGAGTGATGAGTTTATTGTAATAAGAATTTTATAATTCTTCTTGCAAATTTGTTTTAGTGTTAACATAAAATACTAATAAAAGACATTAATTTAAATTTAAATTTATATCAACATTGATTTAAAACATTTCATTTAAAATTAATATTTATTTGATTAATCCATAAAACAGTCTACAGTAAGAGAGTTGAATAAGATTTGCCTACTTTTGATATAGAAATGAAATCAAACAACATGACATAAATAAGAGAAAGTTATTTGTAATTTTTAATAAATATTTTTTTATTTTACATATATTATATTAATCAATTTAATCCAGAAAGAGAATTAACCTCTTATATAAATGTGAAATTATAAAATTAAAAAAAGAATACATAATGATATATTTAAATATTAGATTATGAATTGATGATAATATATTTCTGGTGTAGGTTTGGGCATAACGGTTGAGAAAACTAGCCGGATCTATGGATGATTGTAATGCAAGAAAAGGTGCAAGTAATTAGGGAAGGTTTGACAATAATAAAATCAGTCAATGGTCCTAATGTCATTTTAGAAGTTAACAATCATGTCTTATATTGTATATATATAACAATCTTTCTAATTATATATATAACAATCTTCCTAGTTAGGCGATGACGATATGAAACGAGACCAATAGTGCACACACCAACAAGAGGGCGAACCTTTTTGACACGTACTTATCATTGAAATGGTCAAGATATGATGAAATTTGCACAGATCTCCCCTGCCCCACACCCTTTCTTTTATTAATCTTAGGGTTGTTAGGCCATGAATAATTATAACCAGTGAACTTTGTAGTTCGCTATTCATATTTTGTTTATTTTTTCTTCAAAGAAATTGAGTTAATCTTATTATTATATATTTTATTAAAATTAACATTTTTATTATCGGATTCATGTAAATTTGATATATGTGAATATATTTCCGCCCACATATACAATGCTCTACACTTGATATAATATAGAGTTCTTGAAAGTCATTCTGATCCATTAATTAAATGAAATTTGAAGATGTAATATTTTAATGAGATAATTCATTAATTCATTAATACATCCTCAATTTTAGTTATTTTTTAAATTTCAATTTTTTTTTAAAATCTATCTTAAATTAAAAATATATATATTAATTTAGGTAACAATCCCAAAATAACAACACAATTTAAGTATTTTTTAGTTATTTTTTTAAAAAATTCATTTTATATATACTTACAACAATTTAAAATATTTTGAGTGAAAAGAAATTCTCTTAATATTACCACGATTTTCATTTATTAATTTCGCAAGTCTATTCTACAAATATATTAATTGTATAAATATATTTAGTTAAAATAAAATATTTAGAATTCAAATTTTAATAATCATTTTATGTTCCTTTATCATTTATTTTGCTATATTCTCCATATGCCTTATCCATCTCAGAAAACCAATCCTTGAATTAGCTGTCGATATCATTTTTATTAATTATTAAATTTCCAAACTAAAACAACTAATTTTTTAAGTTTAAAAATTAAACATATATTTCCTTATTGTTTAGAATATTAAATATTTTTAGAATAAATTAGTTTATATAATTAGGATTACAGATTAATAGCAAATCATATGTTTTAATTTAATTATGAATGAGAAATCAAAATAGCAAAAATATCATTAAAATTTTGTATTATAAATATTTTTATTTTAATTGAAAATATTATAGTAAAAAGATTAATTAATAGTTTATACTACATTGAAAGTATATGAATAAGTTACAATTTTAAACAAAATCAAAAGTTTATAAATATAATTGAACAAATTTTCTGTTCAAATAAAGTTTTTATGAAATCAAAAAGTATATTAATTTTATCCCTAATTATGAATCTATTCAATAAGGTTGAATGCCATGGAAAACTGTCAGATAGCAAATTAATTGGGGATAGATTTAAAATAAAATGAAAAATTCATAAATTAAATTGATATATTTAAAAAGGAATAAATGATATATAAAATTTCAGATTAAATAATGAGTTGATGGATGCACATTCTTATCAACCAACTAATGCTATTTCCATTGTAGTTACTCTTTTTTTTTTTCCTTATTAATGAAGTGCCTACGTTGCTCGAACTAACTGTCATTGTCCATCGTGAACACAAATGAAAAAAGAAAAAACAAAGCTTAAACATCTAATTAGTATAATTAAAAGTCTAGCCTAGATTTTAACGTAAACAAACACCAAATACCAAGAAATATAATAATTCATTTTTTTTAATATAATTTTCTTTAAAATGCTATTCAAATTTCAAAATTTATTCTCCAAAATATCAACAGAAAGGGCTAAATCTAGCACAAACTAGCATTACCTTGAATTAAAAGATAAGAATTATTTATCATTTTCATGTACATAACGTTGATTATAATGATCAATATAAATGATTGTGTTTCCTATCTTTTTTATTCTTAAAATGTTTTCTCAGTTTCTTTGGGTGCGTATATACGAGTGAAAGTAGTTTTTCTTTTTTGTCGCCTGTTTGCATGGGAACGGATAAGCATAAATTACACATGTGGCATGGAGAAGCATACAAAGTTCGAGTTTAGATGTATTGGGTAGAAACTTGGGAGAGGAAGCAAATTAGTTGTTTTGCTGACATTATAACTTTGATTTTTTTGAAAAAAAAAATCTTCCTAATCATTATTAAATCTCTTCTCTCTTTAGGTGACATCAATTTTTTGTCCCTCCTCTTAATTCTTTATTAAATTAATTTAATTAAACCTGCTTCATTTGATAGGGGGAGAAGGTGGTCCATTCGACAAGGAACCCTAGTTGAAGAAGCAATCTCACTTTCTCTCACAATAATAAATAATTTTAAGCTTTCTTGAATCGGGAGTTAATATATGAGGTAATCAGGTAGAAAATAAATATGATTTCAAGTATTTGTTTATAATATTAATTCAATCTATAATTTAATTTAAATATTGAAGAATTCAAATTTAAGATATGTAATTATTTTTAATTTTATTGATATTTTTATGATCTTATCATTAATTTGTCCCAGTATTTATTATTTTCTGCATGGTAAAGTTACTTGTGCCGACAGCTAAAAATAGGGTAACTGGAGAGGAAAAAAAGGGAGACAAAGGTTTTAATTCTCAATAGCTTTTCGTCGTCGTTGTTTTGACTCTACATGGGTTTTGATGTGATGCTTAATACTTTAGTGCGAGTTTAGGTTTGAATAAATTAACATATGAAGTAACATAATTACATTTTCACAGACACAATAGACGCTAGAGTTTTGGGTTTACATGCATGAAATGGACTTTATTGATACTAATAATATACGTAGAAATTTGTGCATCATATAAACCAACCTCTGTTTGATTAGTCTTGGACTACTAGTCCAACGTGACCGTAGATTTTAAGTCTTGGCGATTGATCGGAAAATTAGTTGGCAAGAGTTCCGAAGAAGAAGATCGAATCCACAGACCAGAATAGAAATTCTTGTATCCATTCTTTAATTACCCAAAAATCATATGAAAGGAAAGGTCAGTGTGAATGGTATTGATGAAGGTTTAACTGAGTAATTTTCTGTATTCAGCTAGCTAGTTAGATGGACATCATCTGCCAGGATTAAAACAGATTTGATGTATGAAACTAAGCGTATAGTTTTGCTGAAATCCAACTAAAAAAATCATAATCATGATGACCACCACCATTGTGACTGGTTTCTTGCAAGGCATTTTTCAGGTTCAAGAATGAATTTTGTTCTCTTATAACATGATTAAGAAAATCCCTTTTCTGGACTCGTGGAGATGAAATCTCTGTTGGATTGTTGATGTAGAGGATAAGGAAGAAGAAGACAATGGCCTTGACGCAGGGACGTTGATTGGAAATTAAGTGTTTGCTGCACCAACTTCTCCTCTAACAGCTCTCTCCATGGTCTTATAAACCAAATCCTTTCAGGTCCTTGTCGATCCTTGAGTAAGTTTTACGATTAAACCTAAGCAATAATTTAACAATAAATTCTTAGATGAAAAATTGTGGACAACCTAACATGTTATAATTCATTCATTTTTATTGTTATAGACCAGTTTACATTATTAACGTAAAATACTCTGTAAAAACAACTTCGCATACACACTAGTGACTTATAATTCTATAGAGCAAAGATCCCACTTAACAGTTTAATTTTGAATTTGAAGTTTTTATAATAAAAAGATTAGGACATGGTAAAAATGAATTTATGATATTTATATTTCAAGCACAATTCTATATGGGCTATATGAATAACTTAATATTAATTTACTTAAATTTTTTCAAGTAAAATATTTTGATATAATGATGCATAAAATATTTATATCATGTGACTTAATGTATGATATGTTTGTCCTAATACGATCTTAATCTAGCAAAACAAGCAAGATAGCTCTTTGAACTTTATATTCATGTTTGGCCTTCATATAAGAACGTAAAACATGCAAGCATATACTCCTATGCATGAATGTATAATAATATATACATATACATGTAAATATTTATTGCAGGGACGTTGCGCACCTAAAATTGAACAAGTCATCGTGAATTCCAGTTTTATATTAGTTCTAGATTTCAAGTCGCTTCACCAAGTTTGGAACCCTAAACACCATATATAATCGTATAATATCATAGTATAAAATATAATTAGCATAATATATCTATGGGAACGGGGGGCAGAGAGAGAAAGGTAGCCTATTAGAGATGCGGTTGGTAGAATCCAAAATCATCATGCACACGTGGAAAGAGACTCCATCTTTTGGAAATCGGCAGAGTATATATACATGCAACTCTCTGCCAAAAAAATGAAAATAGAAATAAGACAGAAGATAAGATATATATATGTGTGTGTATATATATATACATATATATATTTTGCTATATATACCCTACATGGCATCAGGCATTGTATTAATAAAAAGAAGACTGCGTATAATAATTGTCTCACCATCTTTATCAGGAAATCGCTACCATTAGGGTTGTTTATATTCATTTTTGCACTTGAATGACATGGATGATAGGACAGGTGCCGCAACGGCCTGTAATGGTACCCCATTTAGTAGCTTTGTTTGGGAAGAATAAGCTCTCTAAGTTTACCTAATGAGAATATGACCTGCTATTATAAGTATTATTGTTGGTGTTAATCATGCTTTGTATGTTATTGTCTTTGATAAAAGCTTCCATTATTGGTAATGGTTTATTAGTTATTACTTCTTAGGTTTGCAGACCGTATATATCCTCTTAATCTAAGCAAAAAAAAAAAAAAACAAAAGCTACAAATTATTACATTCTCTTCCTCACGTCTGTTGATGATTCCAGGTCATGATGTGGGTTAAAGTTGAATGCCAGAAATGGTAATGGATATGGTTGATATGTGTTTCCATATGTATGAAATCCATCAAATATAATGTAAGTAGAAAACTTCTAATAATTCTTCCTTCCTATTAATATTATATTAATTAATTTAGTTGATATATAAAAATATAAATCTATTTAAATAAATATATTTGAACGGACCGGTTTGGTCATGTTGCGTTTATTAGAGAGAACCTGATAAAAACTAATTTGTTAATTCAAAGAAAATCAAAACTAATTTGTCTTGGACCATTCTCATCTTCTATCAACTGTGTTAACTTCGATCATCTTTTTTATTTCCTCTGTCACCCTTTCACAAGAACTTTCAAAAATTCAATTTTAAACTCTATATTTTTAGAATTTTAATTTATTATACGATAAAAAATAACTATATGATCTATTTAAATATAAAAATAACAATTTAGTAGTATTATTAGTAAATACAAAAGAAAAGTTAAATTTTCAAAATAAAAATATGTGTAAAAATAATCCTAGTATTATTTTTATCATGTCATTATATTACCAAGTTAATCCATTATATATTATTTATATAATGTTGATTTATTTATTTTCTTATTATTTATGATAATGATGATGATGATGATGATGATGATAATAATAATAATAATAATAATAATAATAATAATAATAATAATAATAATAATAATAATAATAATAATAATATAATATCATATATTTTTATGATTATATCATATTTATATTTAAATTTTTAATATGATTAATTATCTAAATAAATTTTATATTAAATTTAAATTCATTATACAAATCAACATAATTTAAATTCAATTCATTAATCTAAATTGTCATATTCAAAATCTGTCGCCTAAAGTGGGAAATCTAGCTAGACGCTGAGCATCGTTCTAATATTCATTAATGATTCAACAGATCTACGGTTATACATGCTGCTTGATTTCAGACGTTAAAAGCAGTGATGTTTTGAAAAAGCCTTAACGAGTTGTATTTTATCAAATCCTTTAGAGAACAAGGCAGGATCAGGAAGTTGCACCTCTCGCTTTCAAAATAATTTACTTTCTAATTTTTTTTTGTTGAAGTGCATATAATATGATCATGTAATATAATTGATTTGTAATTTTATGTCACATATCTTTTTTTCTTGGAAATGAAATTTGAATCCATAACTCTTAATTTAGTTATATCACATTACAAACTAAATTAAACCAACAACAAAACAGAAAAAAAAACATGTTTTGATAAAAAAAATTAGGGATTATTATTATGTCAGGTCTCTAAGGTTTAACAATTACATTATTGTATTAACGAATTATAAAATCCCTAAGTTTACTTTATATAGCTATAAAATAATTAGCTATATAGCTATAAATCCGTACGGGTGTAGCCCAGTTGGTACTCGGATGGGTGTTGAGACCTAAGAAACAAAGGGTAGAGTTGAGAATTCAAAAAAGAGAGAAAGGAATAGAAATTCTGCTGGCAAATGAGAAGATTCCAACTCAGGCTTTTGCTAAGGGGACAAGAAGAAAGATTTGTATATAAATAGGGATCCTGCAGTCGATGGTTGGACAGCGAGGAGGCAGCAAAATCTTTAATGAAGTGAAGAAAAGCAGAATCGGAGAACAAAACCCAATATATTCGTTGATTAAGATTTAAGATATATAATAGAAATGGGAAGGCCTCCTTGTTGTGATGAGAGTGGTCTCAAGAAAGGTCCGTGGACTCCTGAAGAAGATAAAAAGCTTATCAAATATATTCAAACTCATGGCCATGGCAGCTGGAGAGCCCTCCCTAAACTTGCTGGTATTTATATTTATCTTCTACGTCTTCATTTGATCCACTCTACCACTTTATCTTTAACTTGTAGATGTTTATATGATTATATTGCAGGTCTTAACAGATGTGGAAAGAGTTGCAGGCTAAGATGGACCAACTACTTGAGGCCAGATATCAAGAGAGGGAAATTTTCCCAAGATGAAGAACAGACAATTCTCAATCTGCATTCTGTCCTTGGCAACAAGTAAGTATATTCAGCTTATTTTCTTCCTTGTTGCTTCGTAGTCGATCATGTTTTCTAGTTTGATATAATATATTGATGGGTTCGTTTGTTTTTTACCTTTCAAGATGGTCAGCCATTGCCAACCACCTACCAGGAAGGACAGATAATGAAATTAAAAATTTCTGGAATACCCATATGAAGAAAAAGCTTATCCAGATGGGTTTTGATCCGATGACTCACCGGCCTCGAACTGATATCTTTTCAAGCTTGTCTCATCTTATAGCGATGGCTAACCTGAAGGAGCTTATCGATTACCAGACATTAGAAGAACATGCTGCCAGAGTACAAGCAGAAGTTGCCGAAATGGCTAAATTCCACTACTTACAATATCTCCTTCAACCTCATCAGCCATCAGCTTCTTCTGTTTCAACCATCTCAAACACTAACAAAAGTATAGTTTCTACTGCTCTTAATGACGTGGAAACTTTCAATCTTTTAAACTCACTTGCTTTAATCAAAGATAACACAGTTTCAAGTTTATCCAGCCAGTTGGATTTATCAGCAATCACCTCTCTTACTGATTCTGTCCCTCGTTTCTCGCATTTGCCTGATCTACAAAACCCTTGCAGCAGCAACAAAGACAATTCTTCAATAATTCAGTCATCACCTCATGATCGGTTTACTTCGTTGACCCAAGGAGACAACTCACCCAATAACTCGCCATGGAATATTCCTTCGTCATTCTCAACTCCATCTCCTCCTTTTGCTCCTATTATAATGCAATCTTCTTCTAGTTCTAGCTATGGAGGTGAAGCAACCCAAGAAATCTGGCAAAACCTTCTTCTTGAAGACCCTTTATTTCATGAGATTTCTTAGAGCTTCCTTTCAGCTTATGTGTGATTGATAGAAAGGTTTGGCGTTGCACCCATTATCATGTCAATCTGTTATATTTGACAACATTTAACATTATTCATCAGCACTGCATATAATCTATATATATATATGTATCTGTAGATACGTACGTATACGCTGCATTTGTCAGAGTAGATAGTTTTTGCCTGATGCTTGAATAAACTTTTGTGCTTTTGGTGATTTGTTCAATGCTTATATTCCTCGGCTAGCTAAAACTTTTCTTTAATTTTAATTTTTATTAAATATCACTTGTTTATATATTAATAATTAATAATAATTATATAAATATAAAATTAATATAAATATAATATTTAATATAAATTAATATGTTTTATTTTACTATTAATCAATTATATGCTGGATTAAGTTCATGTATATTTTTTAAAGAAAATTAAATACTTAATCCAAACATTCAAAATAATTTATAGCAAAGAATATGTTTCATACTTATGATTTTAATTAAGAGAGACAAGGTCTATGCTATTCATATTAACATGGTATTAGTCTTCTCATGCATTTCTTATCCATATTTTTCATTCCTTCATGAAAGTTATTTAACCTCACATTCATTTATATATACACACACATACGACATACATACATATTCATAACAAGTGACTTTATAAATCCATCCAAACACAAATACATGCTTGGAATATAACGTAGTTTAAAGATACTATAGTATATAATGCTTTTTGAAATATCTACCCTTTGGTTAGGCAAAGCAGGAATCATTTAAATAAATAAACTTTTTTTATATAATTAGTCATAATTTAATTTGTGTCCGCGGTGGTTTCTTTATGCCTGGAAAACGTGTTGACAATGGAATTGGTTTCTCACTTAACATACGCACTATCAATTTAAGAAAGAAATTTGTATCATATTATGATATATATTAAATTATAATAATTATATTATAGCATTAATGAATTATGCTTATATAAAATTTATACGGTCAAAGAACGTAACTAAAGAAAATGTAGGGAACTTTTCAGGCATATTTGTTTAGTGTTTTGATATACAAAAAGCCGTTGGAATCTTAAGACAACCGCTAACTTTGTTGTAGTTTTATATGTTGAATTGGTAAATTAGTGGTCATTTGGTAAAGCAGACAGCGAGAAGTCAGGCTGTTCACATCTGCAGGGGAGATATGTGATTCTTTGTAAACGGCTTAATTATTTGTTTATTCAGAAAAAGGTATCTTAAATTTCAACGTTCTGGTTAAGTTAGGATCCAGTCATTGACCAAACCCCCTCCACAACCTAACCACTCTTTACTCTCAAACCCCATCTTTCATTATTATTGGAATTTCCATCTCTATGTTTTTCGCTGTTATTGTAATTTCATTCATTTATTTAGTATTTATAATATACTAAGTAATATTAACCCTAATAGAATTATCTTAGCATAACTTATTGATATATATTTTAAATTTGAATTTAATTAATTTTAAGTAATTTATATTGCATATGTATAATATGATACATATAATGATTATTTCCTGCAGTATTTAATTAATAATACAATGTTATTTAATTTAGTATAGTCAAAGTTTATTATTTGATTTAAAATAAAATTATTTTCTATTAGTTTATTTTTATATATTATGTCTATGGATGAGGGTAGTTCAGTATTTTTGTGTTCATTCGCTCCTTTATACATTAATAAAGTTATGATACTATTCTATTAGTATAGGTATAGTTATAGTTATTACTGTATTTTTTAGAAAATTAGTCAAAATTTGAATAATAAAATCTTGTTTGGTAGATAGATTCATAAAGTAAAGTAAGATAAGGTAATTGAAGGTTATATAATCTTAACTTGTTTAAGAGAACGATAAACTAAAGGATGAGTTTCGAAGGGATCAAGTGTTAAAAAAAAATAATAATAAAGAAAACATATTCAAACCCTTCACACACACTCCAAAGCAGGAATTTATAAGAATAGATCAAATCTTTTAATTTACTTTATTAACCTTATCTTATAAACATTGTTAGTTTTATCAGCTGCTCCTAAGCAACATCAAAGATGAAAGTACTCAATACAGGGCTAGTGGTGCATTCACAAACATAAATATCATTATGCCAGACACACACCTATATTAGTTGTGTTAATCTCCAGGTCTCTTGCAGAAAACTCACAGCCATACGCAATTCTGTATCAACACCAGAACTTCATTAATATATTCATCATTTTTCATAATCTTCTTTGAATGCTTGAGCCTCGATTTACTCTCATTTTATTTCTATCTTTTCTATTTGTTTAAATCTTACATTTCAATAATCAAATAAGATAATTTAATCCATTAATCATTTTTTCAAGATAAAAAAATTACCGTTCCAAATTGATAAAGAAAATCACAATCATATTACATTGTGATGACTAAAAAAACAAATATGTTTAAATAATTCTGACCAATGAAATATAGTAAGAGAAAGTCAAAAACGAAAGAGACGCTTGATGGCAATAAAGTTGTGGATAAGTTGATCTAATCCAAGAAATTAAGCTTTCAACCAAGAGTAAAGTTAAGGAATTATTAGAATTAATTACACTAATTGTAGAAATCTTACTAAATGATATGCTATTTAATGTTGAATAAACTAAGGTCGCCATCAAAACGTAATCATTAAAAAATCCCATGAAAAGTGCCAATAATTTTGACTATGAACAATACTAGTTATTTTAAAATAATTAATGATATTTTAATTATAGTGTGATTACTTCTCAAATTATAATTAAATTTCAAACATTCAATTAAAATTAAATTATTAAAATTTTTCTAATTATAAAAGTAAATTTTTTAAACATTACTGTCTCATGTTTCACATACAATTATAATTTGAGATCATATTGGGGATGTCACGTCTTTTGGCTACGTAACATGTTCTCATAGAATGATTATTAACTTCCTAACCAAGAAAGTTAATAATTATCCTATAAAGAATTACATACATTCTGTATAAATTTTTTATATATATATTACGTATAAGTTGCATGTAAACTCATATTAATCTAATACATGTATTATTCCCCAGTTTAACATAATATCATAAATAAGTCGTCACCACATCAAAATTATAACATACACACATTAAGATTTTACATATTTTTAAGTTTGCCACACTTAATTTATTTATTGCCAAAGTATTTAGTTTATGTAGTTGCACGAGAATTTATAAAGATAGAAGTCTGAAGGAACTCAACCATTTACCAATATATTATTGATATGTCCAGCTGCTTCACTGATGTTCCTGTTCTGCAGCTTTACTTGGTCCTGCATTTATCAATTGACAAACGCTGAGTATAAAACTCGATGATGCTAGTGTAACAATATTGAATTTCACAATAATTATTATATCAACAAATGCCAAAACATTATTGAACATAACAAACATGCTTCCATTATATTATTTAATGTATGCTAAGTATATGTCATCATGTTGCATATCATCATCTTTATTTCATGTGTTATAATTCATCAATATACATTAGTGTTATGATAGATGTCTTGATTGTAATTAATATCAAGGTTTAACGTCATACCTTTTAATATATCATCATCATCTATTTATGAACCATGTATATGCATTTATGTTATGCATTCTCCCTCATATTCCTTTTTAACGATTCAACCGTTTATCTTTTATGCGCATTTACTGGGTCTTTCGTTAATATCATAATCTTGGTTAAATCATTTGAGCTCATTATTTTCTTCTTTCCTTTCATATCTCTTTTCATATCTTAATCATTCCCATTTTTAATTCTCGTAGGAATTGATATCATTTTACCCAGTATAAATTATTCAACATTTTTCTCATATCAATTCGCTTCTTTTCTTCCTTATTTCACCATTTCATGCTATGTCATGTTTCATGTTTAATGCATTATGTTCATATCATGATTAATGTATGATAAAATGTCATAATTGGTTTTATAATGCCAGTACATTATTATATCATCACCTCTTGATCATTTAATGATCTAGGGCATTCAAATCAACTAGCATAAACCTGGTATATCCTTTTCTTTGTTAATTTCCTTGAATGATTCGTGAATATTATCCACGAGTTTACCTAATTCAAAATCAATATTAATCTTTTATTAGTAATTAATTCATCCTTAATCATTCTTATAATTATATACCACTGAATTGTTCAATCTTATATCTAATTCGATTTATATTATTTATTACTAAACATTTATCATA
>CANYBF012302257.1:0-13613 GCA_948192965.1 Dalechampia spathulata
AAGCTTTTATTCTTCTTCCCGCTTCTGACAAATAACGCTGAATTTTCATAGGGCTTGTCTTCCATATCATTCAGCCTTTTCTCTTCAGTAATGAGCTTACTGACCACATCTGCAAAATTCACTTCCTTGCTACTGTATTTCAAAACAGGTTTCATGTGCTCATACTTTGAAGGAAGTGATAGGATGAGTCGGAGAGCTTTATCTTCATCGTCGGTTTTCACTCCAAGAGTTTCCAATTCAGAAACAATACCATTCAGGACACTCAGATGATCTGACAGTTTTGTACCTTCTTCCATTTTCAACGTGTGAAATTGTTCCTTCAAATATAACCTGTTGGAAATATTTTTTCCCTGGTACAATTCTTCAAGTTTCTCCCATAACTCCTTTGTCGTGGACAATCCAATTACATTAGCAAGAACATTTTTTGCTAGACACATGCGAATCTGACTTGCCGCCTTTAAATCTAGCTCTTCCCATTCTTCATCGCTAATTTTGGATTTTTCTGAGTCTCCAATGCCACTGGCTTTTCCTGAATTCTTTCCGCTGGTTGGTTTGCCTTGCAAAACTTTATGCAATCCTGACTGGATCAACACATCTTTGACTTGCACTTGCCACAATGCAAAATTCATTCTCCCGTCAAATTTCTCAATATCATATCTCATTGCTGACATGCTTACTTTGTACTTAATTTGGAATATAGAAATAAAAATTAAACCAGGTAAATTCCCAGGTAAGTGGAGGAGTCACCAATGGTCTCACTTAAAATCCACTTGCCTTAGACAGAATTTTCCTAGACATTTAATTTTTTATTCTACCATCAATTTTCAAGCACATCCAAAGCAAAAGCTCCACTCGCTTCAAAGCTTCACCAGCTCTTAAGCTCCACCTGCTTCAACAATAATTTCCAACCAAAATATTTTCTGATGTGGAAAATTGTTACAACCACAAATACAAAATATTTTCCTACCCGATCAACCACCCAAACACTATAAATATTTATACTCCAAGAGACTCCAATAATCTCTAATATAAAACACCTAATGTGTTTGGAGTGGGATAAGATTTATAAGCAAAAGGGAGTTCTATTTATAGTCAAAGGAAGCCTCTCTCTTCCCACTCATTAGCAATGTGGGATATTTGGAAGGAGCCAAATCCCAACAAGTAACGGATTATTAAGAACCAAAATATATACTTTATAAATTGCACACTATATACGCATGCAACAAAAAGTTTCAGATTCTTTCTTACATTTACAATAATAATCAGTCAAGTTTAAGGCAACACTCTTGTATATAATTGCTCTTAGGGCTGCTTTATATATATATATATAGATATAGATATGCTGTCTTCTGTATGGAGTCTGAACTTATAACATATAACTCCCCAACCAACTGACGCGCCATGAGCTTTTGTGCCAAATCATTTATTGGCCTTATTCTATCACCGACCAACGCATGTCAAACTGTAAATTTATTCTTATGATTATGCTAATGAGAGAATTTTCGGAAAGTATATATTAAGGTGGGAAGAGATTCATTTAACTTCCTTAGACAATACATAAAATATGCTAGCTACAGTGCAACTAATCTTCACAAACGATCATATAAATATTTATCATTATCGGTATATATATATATATACATACACATATAATCATATAATTATTTTAATTTTTGAAATTATATATTTTTTCTCTAGCATCTTTTAAATTTTAAATTTTTAAAATTCATCCATAATACACACATATATACATAAAATATTATTTATAAGAAATGATTCTATCAATAGGGTTGATTTATTTCAAAAAAATATAGATAATTTATTTAATTCATTTTAATAATATTTCCATAATTCGTTATACTAAACTAATATTCATATTAAAAAAAGAAACACTTATGTCATATATTGATAAGGATTCAACCCATCTATAAACAAATCATGATTACAAATTAATAAGTGAGGAAATCAAAAATTTCCAATTGTGTAATATTTAAATAGAATTTGGTATTGTAATGATTCTATTTCTAGATTAAGGTTCATATCATCCACTAAGGGTGGTTGTAAACTAAACCTTTATTTTTTAATTTAATGTTGTTTATTTTAATTACGTTATGAAAATGAAGGCCTCTAGATTCTAGAGAACAATAATATATTGCTTTTGTTAATATTTATTTTGGGTATATGATTGAAGCATGATCCTGCCTATTCCATTATATATATGGCTCGAAACATCAACTTTTAGTAAACTTTCCACTAACTTAAGCTTTTGGACCTCAGCTTATCCCACATAGTCACAGCTTCATTATTTTATTAGCAACCAACCCCCCTTCAAAATATATAAATTGCTACCATCCAATTATCAAAAATATCATAACATATATAAAATATTACACATATATATTTATTATATAAAATTATAAATCCATTAATAATATAATGGCATACATTAGTTATTAAAAGATATAAAATAATAATATATGATATTTAATTAAAATTAATTTAGATTATTAGACAGAGTCATAATTTTATATAATACAGCATATTGATGTTTTCAACAACGAGCTTGACGATGGTATTTACATGAAAGTATAAAGTATGTACATATAGATAGATATTTGTTGATAGTAAAGTTAGACCGGGTCAAAATTAAACTTAGGATAATTTAATTTGGCAGCAGTAATGTGTGGATGAGTGGGTATGGTATGTTCATACGTGAATGCATATATATATATATTCAAAGATAACGTTTGGTGGCAAATAGTTGAGCTTTATGAAGACCAAAGCCAACTTCCAACACTTGCAACAACATAATTGCAGTATTAATTAGTTGTTTAATATTTGCCAAAACCACTCGATTAAATTCCTAATTCTTAATATTACGTCCATCTTCCACTAACAACTGAGCTTTTCTTCATTTCTAGACATTCATTACCCTCTATTAACACAATCCAAGTTTTTATCAAATTAATATAAAATATTTAAAAAATTTATTAATTACCCATCACATTATTTGTTTTTTTTTTTAATCTTAAATTTAAAAATTATCCAGTCATCTTCTTTTTCCTTGGAACCTGATTTCTAGAAGAGAAAGAAAAAAGATGGGGAAGAAACTGTAAAATCTGATCATATCCTTTCTATGTGAAAAAATCCATCAAATACAGGTTGAACAAGTCATTGTTGGTGTTAGGGTTAATCATAATTTTGAATCAAACAAGAAAGATGAGAAAATTGAAAGAATCAATAAGTTAATTAATTTATGTGATTTGAGAATAATAAATTATTAATGAATTATAATAAATCAAATAATTATATTAACATGCCATTTGTAAAGCCATTCACTATTTTATAATTAATAATAAAAGCCATGAAACTGGAAGTAAATAATAATAAAACAGTGGAACTGGAAGCCGTTGACTGGTTCGTTTTTAGAAAGGGAAGAGCAGCAACCGATGATTGCGGGCAATTTAAAATTTTAAAGTTTCTATAATGTCATTAAAATAATTACTAAAAAGAAAAGGAATAATAAGCTTCATTTTCTTTTATCCTTTTATTTTTTTTTAAAAAAAATTCAGAATAAATAAATAACAAGCTGAATATCACATGACATCTGGGAGTCAAAGTCCACATAAATTTGGGGAATTAAGAATAATAATAATCAACATAATTAGAGCAAAAGGGAGCCCCTAAACGCGTAAATATCACAAAATGACAAATCCACTTTTTTTTTTTTTTTTTTTTTATAAAAAGAGCTGCTTCTGACAATATTCCTCGTTTTGGGTGCACGCCTTTTTTTGTAATATATACTTTTATTTATTTATTTATTTATTTATTTTTGCCATTTCCTTTCCCTTCATCGTCTTCCCACGTGCCAGCCAATCCGACCCATGATAGTAAACAAAACCCATACAGTTAAGAACTAAGAGCACCGTAATTAGTCTTAAGAAAAATTAATTACGGTGTGTGCTGAATGTAAGAACAGAATGTCAGCATTGAGAAGAGGAAATAACACCAAAGCTGACTTTTTTTCAAGGATGTTTAATACCCCGTATGGTCTCTGATAAGACCCATTTCTTTTATTTTTTAATCTCTTACAAAAGTCAACTCAGTCTGAAAGTAATGCAGTTGAATTTGAATCCATTTATTATGCTGTTTGTTGAGCTAAATTACTCATAATCAACCCTAATTACGTTTAATATTTTCTTACTTTTTTATCGATCAAAATGATATGAACTTCTTTCCAAGCATATTATAGCTTTTCCGGCTATGATTGAATGGACGGGAGCAATCCTTTTTTTGACTGCCGTTTTCGCGGTCTTTCCATTCCTCGGGGTCCCCATGGAAGAAAGGAGGAGCTTTTGGGGAGTTGTGGCTTCAGCTGATTTGCTGCTTATGAATGCATTATTGGGTTGGCAATTACAGAGAAAATAGATTATCGATAATTAAGCAAACGAACAAACAGGCAAATCAATGGGGCGATTAGGTGAGAGTTTGGAGCCACCCGAAATGCTATCCAGACAATTTGAACAACAAAACCGACATTTTTATTTTTGGGACAAGGATTTACCGACTTATTATCTATAGAAACAAAAACAGGCTGCCTGCCTTCTGCTTTAGGCCGACAAATAAATGGCGATAGCATCAAAGACCCACAAGACATGGGCTACCACATAACAAATCACTTGTCAGAATGCCCATATAAGTTGACGGAAATAACACCTTTCACTGTTGTTACTGAACCACCTTAATGGCTACTGTTCTATTCTCCTACGGTTGTATTCAAAGAGCAGTCACCATTGGCAAAAGCCTATCTCAATACCGTAAAATGGAACTTGGTGTGAAAGCATGAAAAGCAAATGAAGATTGGTTGCTTTAGAAATCCATAAGAAACAATCCAGTGTTTTAGGAAATACCAAGGCGAGTTGGCATGTAGTCTAGCCCAGGATCTGGAGGTTCTTGTGTGAAAACTCTAGCCGACATGAGCAGTAAAGCTGTCAAACTGCTGCTTCATATTACAAAGATTCAACTTCATGTGAAGCAAGTTTAATAATATAAAATTGTCAGATAAAGCATACCAACTTCGTGCGGTTACAGCTGAGCAGTTTGAGAACCATTAACAAAAGTTTAAAAAGATTCAATATTTAATCCTTGTTTTTTAGAAAAAGATACCAACCTGACATTTCAACGGAAGTATGAATTGCGTTGCTGGTGATTCCTTCAAGACACAGCATCATTTCATCAGTTTGACTTGATCAAACAACATGGCTATCATCATGTCATTTTTTGACTAAAAAACACTAACAATTCTATAATAGTAGACAGACAGATATTACAACCTTTTTGAGCAAGGATAAGATGCTTACATAAGCAAAGAGAACCCATCGAGACTTTTTGACACTTTTTCATCTTTTGCTAGCACATCTCTTTCACAACTGAACCTTCCACAGGTCCCATTGTTCCCACCATCCACCCCCAAGCTTACCACCAGTTTGACTGAAGAACATGTTCAGCATATGTGTATTGTGTGTGATACTTGATTCGAAATCTCATCCAACTTCAATAGCTTATGCAAAAATGGAACACATCGATGGACTAAAGTTTCTGTGAATAGAGACATTATTTACTCCATCCAAGAAATTTTGTAATGCATGAAATCGTTCTGACAAGTATATTGAAGATGTTTTTGGCAAGTCTTATAATGATCTACATAATCAACAGGTGGTGAAGCCATGAGTCAAAATTTGAACTCCCAAAGTTAAAATACAATTGATTCACCTAAATTAGACAATGGGAAATTAGGATCATACACTCAAATGAGAACCTATATCGTCGCTCTGAATTGGTGTTGCAGTAGACTTCTTTTCATGACTCTGAAGAAGTACCAGCAGCTTGTTGCATTCGACGCTGGTGAACATCCCAATTATACACCCGAGCAATAGTGACCTGGCAAAGAGCTCCTTCGATGGTCAAAAAAATGATAGGCAATTTGTTCTAACTAGAAAATATGCATCAATCTAACATTATGGAGTCTTTAGGTTTCATTTTTGCATATACCAATGCTTCTCTAATGTTCAGATCACTTTAAAATATTAGGCAAGTCTCCGCAAGATGCATATCATGTTTGCAGACACTCCCTCAGCGTTAGAGTAACCTAGTTTTCACTTGACGAAAGAAAAAACATCAACCTCCACATGGCATTTTCATTACCTGCGTTATCGTGACTTGATCCCTCAAGAATTGTAAATCAGCTACAAGAACTTCTAAGCTAGCCTTAGCATTCTCTAAATTCTTCTGCAGGAGAGTAGTAGCCTGCAATGTATTGTTACAATGGATTGTGTCATTCATTTAAATAAATATATTCTTCCAGAACTAAAAAGAAAGGCACTTACCTCTTCACATGAATATTCCAACATGACATTTGCTCCTAGCCACAAACACACTGAATCAGCATTGTATATCTGTGCCCGAGAATATATACCTTCTGAGACTTCAAAATCAGCTAGAAGCGCCTGTAATAAAATTCACAGCAAATGAAAAATTGTTGGTATCAGCCTCAGCATCTTCCACAAAATAAAAGCAGCATCCAAAGAATCTGTTTCAGTCAACAAAATGTAAGGATAGCCTAACCATAAGTTGCAGCATTTTACACTCGGAAGCTAGTCATACCGTGTTTACTGAGAGATCTGAGCATCATACAAGACTGTGATATGAAAATAGCTACAATTCAACACAACAATTTCAATGGGGATTTACTGCATCATGGAATCAATGGTATGCGTGTGCATGTGTGTAGAGGGAGAGATGGAGGGTATTGAAGAGATATTACACCTTTTGGTCTGGTTATTATGGCTCTTGAAAAAGAAATTTTGATAAACATAGTCCAACAGTAATCGATCAGGAACAGAGACCCTGAAGTATCATCCTTGTACATAAAAACAGTTTATGCATGCACTCTGAACACTGATAGCAGAAACGAGAATGTTATGTTAACCTGAAGTCAGCCAGCTTATTTCTAGCGAATAAAAAGCCTAAAAGAAGGCGATTTCTTTTTCTTATTTATGACGCCTAACCTAGAGCAACCTGTCATCCTCAAGAATACGGAAGAAAATAAAAACCACAAATATAAGAAACCCAAAAAACCAACTCGACTAATCAACAAGTACAAAAACATTCATTCTGGGTGAAATGCGGCTAATAACAAGATCATAAACATCAAAACCCTCAACTCAACTGAGCCTTAGCCTTAAGTTACTTGAATTGGCCGTTAACATCACAGCACGATTGTTGAAATTATTTTTAGCCTTAAGTTACTTGAAATTGGTATGAACATCACAGCACAATTGCTAAAATTATTTTATTGTGCATAAAGAATAATATTTGGTTTCCTATGATTATATTATACGTAAGCTGCAACCATTCAGAAAAGAGCAAACTTTCAAATTAAGCACTCAATTCCAAGTGTCTAGCCAACTGCAAAATCTGCTATCTAAATGTCTCATGTACATGAGCATGCTTAAAATTATAAAGATGTTGCAAACCTAACTTAAAATATGAATGTTATAAGGTCACAAAACAAAGCCACAAATTACATAAAATGGTGGATGTTGAAGCACTAACCTCACCAGTACCCTTCTTAGCCTGTAAAGCAGCAACAACATCTAAGCACTTCTCAATATCGGGGATCTTCACCTAAACCCAAATTAGAAAAGAATACTAATATTATTAAGAAACAGAGGAAGTAAAGCAGTAAGGAACTAAATCTGCTTTGGCACATGAATGAAGCTAGACCGTATCTTGTTCAATGAGCAGTACATTGAATTCACAAACGCTGGTAGAAAATGTTTGCTTTGTTCAGAAATTAAAATGTGTATATAACTCATGTGCTGATTCATGAACTATAATCAAACCAATCATATGATGTATGATGTTTAACACTAATATTTGTTTGGTATAACTGAATTTCACAAATGTTAAGGAATTCGTTGGCAAATCTTAAGAGAATGTATCTGATTTAAGTTAACTTTAACATCATAACATGGAATACCATGCATAAGAATTCATTTGGAATTGAATTGAATCCTCCAACTGAACAGAACCAAATGGAACTTAAAAAGGAATCCACCAAATCACCTATACCAACAAAGGAGATATGAATCTAGATGTTTAGAACGAGAAACAGTTGAAATCCCGGATTCAAACAAGATACCAGAAAAGTTGGGTGCCAGCTATCAGCAAGAGAAAGAATTCAAACTTCAAGAGGGAAATTTTCACACATAATAACACGGTCGTGGTGCATGATTCATCCCCAGGTTAAAGAAAATAAAAAGCAAGCTGCTGAACCACATACAAGCTGGAACGAGATAATGTTTACCCAATTAAACACAGATACGACTACTTGGTACAGTGTATGATAGTACATTATAAAATTATTGGGTATAACTCCTAGCATTGATGCCCATGACTTATCAGTTCTTGTGTCTCTCAACCAACCAGTTACCCAGATAACCAATTGGAAAATTACCATTAACCTCTAGTATCATACATTTACCATAGCAAAAGCAAATAAACACCATTAAAAGAAACAAAAGAACGACCAATATTTCATATAAAGCTGAAAGTATGAGGCATTACCTGAAGATCTCTCTGTTGGGCAAGAAGTTTAATTTCCACCAATTTATATTGCTGAAGCCTGGGAGAGGAACATAACACGGAATACACATATTTATGTTACATTGTAACCAAAAGTTAATCTGAGGGAAATTAAAACACAATGAAAAGGAACCAGAAAGAGGTTATACAACATAGAGGAAGAATGAAGGCGGATTGGAGAGATAAGGACAGACCTTTCTTGGAGAAATGAAAGGGCAGAGTTCACATCAAGGCCAGATTCATTCAGGTAAGTTCCTACATCATATACAAATTGAGCTCCAGGTATTCCTCTTCTCTCTGTTGTTGACAAAGACGCCATTTTTTCCCCTCTTGAATGCTAAGAAAACAAATTCAAAAACAAAGGCAAAGACGGAATTATGGACTTTCCAGTTCTAGTCCTTTGATTTCGTGGCGCGGCTTATGAGAACGAAGACAAGAAGGAGAACCAGGACGACTTCACTTTACTGAGAGAAGAAGATGCGACCAGAGATCAAGTGAGGCCAAACGAAAACGGCGTCGTTTTCTCATTCGGATCTATATTTGAATATGGGTCTTCGTTATGGGCTTAAGTTGGTTCTTCTTCGTTTCGGAGATACGCCGTCCTTCTGACGTTAACTGGACTGAAAAGTACGTAAGTGGTCTAGTGTACGGATGTCCGAAACAAATTCTGGAAGTCAATTGTTAAGCCCACTTTACATAATTGAAAGAGAGATTCTTTAGACAAACACATAATTGAAATTTCAAAAATTGCACATATATCATGTTCACCTTTTATTTTCTATATACAGACATGTAGGATAAATACATAATATCATATATATATATATATATAATAAATTTTTATTCATTTATTTATAAGATGATGATAATGATAATTGATAGTGATGATAATCGCGAATACTTATATGAAAACATAATATACGGTATCTATTTATCGATTGATCCGATTGATCAAAGGAAAATTAATTCAAGCAAAATCCTTGTAAGAAAGGAAATTCATAACTTAATTGATTGTATTTTAAATTAATTATTTTTAATATAATTGATAGATTTAATATGTATTTCTATAAATAAAATAAATTTTAATAAATATTAGATGAATTGAACTGCAAATAATCAATTTTAATATTTGATTCTCATATGAATATAAATAAAAGAAACAAAAAAAAAAAACTCAATCCATCTCCATTATCTACAGAGGATCATAAAACTGTATTGTCTATGTTATTATATATCTTGTATTGGACAATGTCTTGATAAGCCTTCAAGGAAGTGAAGAGATGTTAAGCACCATCTACAATTGATACTAAATTATGGATCCACGTTCTTTTCTTTTATTTTTGAAATTTTCAAGACGATAAGGTCAATAAACGTTAGAGAGCTCAATCGATTTTGTCCATTGCTGGCTGGGTCTTGTTGCTTCCTTCATGTTATATATATACATGCTTGTCGTATTGGCTTCTTTCATCTTCATTTTCCATGTTTATTCAATGGATACCACCATTTGAAAAAAATCAAAAATATTACCTCTATAAAAGATATTATATATCTAGTAATTTGTCAAAAATTTTATATAAATACTTATTTTAAAATCAACCATTAATTATCATATTAATGATAAAAATATATTGATTTATATATTAATTATTAAATTTATATAGGATTGTAATATACTTTCTTTTTAATATTTGTTTCAAAATTTAAATTGTAATTAAAATATATAGAGAATTATTTTTATTTTATCATCTATAAACTATATCGAAGTAGCTGTTGAATTGAAAAATTAATTTTCTATTAAAATTAAGATATGAACGATATATATGTACTATATTTTGCAATATAATATCTAGTCATATACATGGATATACATTAAGTGTACAACATGAAATAATGTAAATGTATATTGATACATAAAAAGTACATAACATGTATACATATTTACATAATACTCACAACCCACACATATACTATTTATTGATATTCAAAAAGTACATAATATATGTGTCAATGTGATGATGAATTTTGATGGTGTTATTAAAAAAATTCAGTTGGAGTGGAAAATAAGAAAAAAAGGCAATCACAAACCCTAACACTTAAATTGTGGGTAAATCAAGAAAATAATAAAAGAATAAAGGTAATTTAAAAAATATCAAGTTAGGAAACTTAAAATAAAAGGTGTAATAAGCATTCTTGAAAATAAATATTAGGAAAATACTGCTTTTAATAAAAAAAATTTTGATATTTTTTAAAAAGTCGAAGCACTTTTGAGAATAAAAAAAGTGATATATTTTTATAAATATCTTTTTTTTATTAAAGAAAAATATATTCATACCCTTCAAATTCAATAGTGATATTAAACTCAATAACTTTAAATTAAAATTAGTAATAATTGATATTTGATATAAACCTTGTAGTCATGAAAAAGTAGGATATTGTAGTAGGATATTTATATGTATTTGATAGCTGTATTTTGTAATTATAAAATTAGTTTATAATAAATTTTAAATTTATAATAATTTATTTTATAAATTATGTATTTACAAATATACGAATTGTAAGTATAGTATAAAAAATATTGATCTCATAAAAATTGGTATGTTGGCTATTAAATTCAATCATTTTTATACTAATTAGAGATTTAAAAGTTAATTTTCAAAATAAAAAAATTAAAACATATCAAACTACTTAATTTATGAAATAAAATTAACAACTAAAGTAAATTGATATTTCTTTAATAATTTCTCATTTATTAAAGTTGAATATTCAAACAATATTTGATTTGATTAATTAATGGCCGATGACGAGGTAGTGGTCATTAGTGTTAGAGAGAGCATGAACAAAGAATGGTTCTTGACAAGCTTCTAGGCGAAGGGGCATGTAAATGGATTGATCTCACATTTGAAGAAAAGAGATCCTAAGACTGTGTAAGGATGAATTTGTACAGTTAAGTATTTAAGTGAGTTCGATCTTAATTACATTCATTAAGTATTATGAAAAAAAAGCAACAATATATATAAAATAGCCAATAATCGATAAACATCTAAATTAATCCACAATCAAATCTTCAATCCCTAATAGATATCTACTCATAATTGATTAATACAAATAATTAAATGTAAATAAAAAGTATTATTATTATCGAGAAATACAAAAAGAAAAATAACAATAAAATCCATTTGATCTTGATTTTTCTCCCTTATTTGCATCATGATATTTAATCATCAAGATGTTGATCTCTTTTAAGTTTCATAGATTAATGAGAAGAAAATAACAATTGTTAGGGAAAATCCCTATCTTCTCACAAAATCTATGAAAAATAAGATTTATAAATAATGTAAAAACATAAATTCAAACATTTAATTATGATCTTTGATTTATAAATCCAATAACTCTCATTTTACCTTCAAAAATCATATAAAATTTATGTCGGAGACTCTTATGAGTGATGTAACATGACTCGTGTAGGTTGTTAAAGAGTGAGATTATGAGCAAAAATAGCTACATGATTCATGTAACATATTAAAAAATTTTCAATACACTTGCTTTCATTAATATCTTGAGTTATACAATTTTTGATTTGCATGATTTTTTATATGTTAAAAAACTTAAAATATGTACTATAACCTATATATGTTTTTAAGAGTTAAATCTTTCATTTAATATATGAAAAAACTTATTCATTTCATTATTCTATTAAATAACTTTTATATTGTTGTAGCAATTGGACACTTTTAATAAATGAGATCTTTCACCTTAGGCATGAGTCATTATTGTTAATTAACAATCAATAAGTACATAATGAAAAATATGCAAATACAACAATTAACAACTTTAAATAAAAATATACATAAATTCATGTAATGTATAATGAAAACGTTAAATACTTAATAAACTAAACTAAATTCAAATGATGCGTAAAAATACATGAAATTTATTAAAATTGAGATAAGAAAGTAACAAAATGTTGGCGTATAAATTAATCTAAGTTAATATGTATAATAAATCAACATGTTTTAAATTTGTAATCCTTATTTTGTAATCATGTCATCACAAGAGTATGGATCGCAACTGCAGTACAAGAGTATTGTTCATTAAGACCAAAGGTAGTCAAATACTAGTTATCAATTTCATCAATTATTTAGGCAACTCAACATTTAACTATAAGATAAAGTTTATTTGATTAACTAAATTATTAACCAATTAGCATAATATACATACTTTATAATTAATTATAAGGATGGATGGATATGAACACAAACAATATGTCACACCCGGCCCATACCCAGGAGGACATGCTCCCGCGACACAGACAGTGGCCCCCAGAAGAAGACCAGTACCTGCACCGCCAGGGATATCTCGTATGAACGTCGTATGGGGACACGTTCTAAGCCTAATGGTGGTTGTGCTGTGGAAACAACGTGATGCACATACATACCCGGGATCTATTCATCATACACTCATACACATACATAAACAGGCTAACTGAATTTCATATATATAAAACCTGTTATACAATAAGTGAGTGTGTACATAAAACCACCAAAAGCTATACAAAAGTACATAAATGTACAATACAAACATAACTACTGCCACACCCTAGCTACACGACCAAAAGAAGATCAGAGTATGCCTCAGGAGTCCCGTACCGAGTAGAGATCAATCCGTCTCTGCTGACGACCTCTAAACCTTCTCAGATTGCTCTCCCGTGGGCTCTGAACCTACGTTCATCAAATGACAAAGGCTGAGATAAACTCAGTGGTGCTATAACACATATAACCAAGCATGAAAACATAAGCAATCCATCAATAAACATCATATGCAATGAAAATGCCAATGCGTCTCGCATATACTCTCAGTCCTCTTTCACTCATTCACTCTTGTTTTCCTTTAATGTGCACATTCCTTTCGCACACACTGGATCCCGATAGGTACCGGTACTCATCGCCCGTAGGCGGCCATTTATCTGA
>CANYBF012303788.1:0-24663 GCA_948192965.1 Dalechampia spathulata
AGCATACCTGCATTCTTGCTGATAGAATGTTGTTCTGTTGTAGTGTTTCCTCGTGTTTGCTGGTTAGTGTTGTGAATGTGGAGAGTGCCTTGTTTCTATTTCTATAGATCCAATCTTGTGTCATTGAAAATAAGTATTGTAAAAGAGCTGTAACTGGTAGACTTCTGGATGCTTTGTTTGCTGCATTTATAAATTCTGCTATGTTGGAAGTCATTGTTGTAAATCTGTTTTTCTTTGCATGAACTCTTGACCACTTTTCATATCCAACATTCTCCATATATTTTTGTATTTGTACATTGATCTTTGCAATCTCTCCCATGTATTTCTAGAAATCTGCTTTTGTATAACACTTTGATGCTACTAGGAACAAGTCCACTACCTTCCTATTATGTTTTGGGTAGTGTTTTTTTAGGTTTTGTGACAAGTGAAATGTATAAAAGTAGTGGTCTATCTCTGGATATATTTGTGTGGCAGCTCTATTTATGCTTTCATGCTTATCTAATATTATGCACATTCCTGTTCTAATTCCATAGGTTTCTCTAAATTTGACAAAAAACCACTCCCAAGATGCATTGTTTTTTGAGTCTACTATAGAGTATGCAAGTACAAAAATATTACCTACAGCATCTTGTATTGATGCAGTTATTAATGTCCCTCCACATCTTGATTTTAAGAAAGTAGCATCCACTACTACCATTGGGTTGCAATATTTCCATCCTTGTATTGATGCATTTAAGGCTTTGTAGATATAAAGGAATGATGAATCTTCTTCTTTTTGATATCAGCAATTGTACCTGGGTCAGTTGTTTTAAGCATGTATATATATCTTGGAAGCAACTTATAGGAGTCTTTGGGTACACCGGTAATTTTTTGGACTGCTTTTTCTTTTGATCTCAAGGCCTTTGCATATGTAATTGTAACCCTATAATCATCTCTATGATCTCTGATAATGTCCATTGGTGTGTATACAGTCTTCACATTCAGGTATTTATTCTTGACCAGAACAGAAACTATGTTAGATATAACATTTCTTTGATCTCTAAAACATATATCTGTTGGACAAGTGTGACAGTTATTGAATTTTCTGACCTTGAATATGCTTGTGCTCCTCTTCCTTGATGATTTGAGTTTCCAATTGCAGGTTTTATCTATGCAACTTGCTATAAACTCTCTTATGCATGATCTGTCAACCTTGTACTGAAAATGATTTTCCATTGCATAAAAGCTCAATGCCTTTTGTAACATGCTTTTGTCTTGATAATTTTACCCCTCTGATATCACATTCTGCTTTTTATCTGTTATTATGTCTGCATTCATCTCTCCTGTATATTCTTCTTGTTGAATTAGAATTGTTGTTGTTTCTTTGCCAATAGCTGAGGAGTATTCTATCATTGCAGATCTGATTTCCTGGTGGTATACATGTGACATACTATAGGTATATGGTTGACTGCGAGTAGAACATTCAACTGTTGGTGCATTTGAGCTACTGGATGATAAATTCTGGTTGCCTTGATAGCTAATACATAGAGGATATTTTGTAAAATCATGCTCCTTTCTCTTTATTTCCATGTAAAACCTCCATGTTGCATCATTATCTACTTTGAGTGGTAGATAATCTTCCTTTAATTGGTATACAATGTCATATACTGAATTCTGATGCTTCAATTTTATTTATTCTTCAATTGATTGTTGCAAATTTGTAAATGAACATTGAGATGGAATAAGGATACCTTGAATTTGGAAATTTATATATTTTGTGGAAGTAAACCATTCATCATTATAGTGAATCAATATTGGTACTGAATCTTGCATTTTCTTTGCTGTATTTTGTTGCTGTTTTCTTTAACTTGGAACAGTCTCTTCTATTAACTGTTGCAGGTTTCTTAGATAAGCTGTTGGGGGTTTCTTCTTGATTGATTTTTGATTAGCTACTGTTTGATTGAATTTCCTGCGTGTTTTTGATGGAGGCTGGGTGTTTTTATGGAGGATGGGTGTTTGTGCGTGTGTTTAATGAGGTTTTTGTTTGATATTTTTGTGTTTTAAAATAATGATAGGTAGCTGTGTTTGATAAGAAAGTTATTTGATTTAAAAAATCTCATGAGATTCTCTTTTAATATTTCTCAATTTATCATGATAAATTAATATTATAAAAGTTGGTATTTTTACAAAAAAATCAGTTGACAAACTTAAAAAAAATACTACCTTAGGCGAGAATTTCAAAAATTTCCCAATTAAATATTTAATTTTGCTTGATTTACTTTATTTCATTTTTAATTTTTTAATATGATAAAATATATTTTATTTAATTTAATCTTATTTTAAAATCAATTAAATCAATGCTTATTACTTGAAATCATCTGTTTGTGAATTTGAATTATGCATCAATATAGGAGCATGAAATATTCCATTCAATTTCTCGAATTAAAATTTTGATATCTGATTTAATCGAATCAATTTAATTAATTTTTAATTAAATTTCAGAATTTAATTTTTTAATATTATATGCTTCATAAACCATAAATCATACATGTTTAGATAACTTTGTTTCTATTAAAATTTTTGTATATAAAAATTATTTAATTCAGTTTGAAGTAGAAAATTTAATTTAGTTTGTTTTAAATATTTTAAATCTTAGTTTTAATTAATTCATTATAAATGTTATTTCTAAAATCTACGGAATGATTAATTTTTTTTTAAATTTGTGACTTTTTTGAAAAAATTTTCATAAATAACATATATTTTTTAAACATTGAAAAATTCAGATAAATTTACTTTAAATTTATTTTAGCATATAAATAAATAAATTTAAATTTATTTCAAGTTTATTTAAATTGAAAAAATGTATTATTTTTCTTAACATTTTATGAAAATAGGGTGATAATTGTTTTCTCATTTTTGTTTTATTATATTTTATTTTTTAAAAGAACTTGTAGTAACAATTTTGATTGGATAGTTGAGGGGAGAGATAATAGGAGATGATGAAAATTAAATAAAAATAAAAATAAAAATACAGAGCAAAGTTTACTTAAGAAGGAAGAAAAACCGAAACAAGAAACGAAGAAATTTATTTCAAAGAGGTGCACCGTTTTGGATATATTGACAAAAGTACCCCTCAGGTGCTCTTGTCTTTGCTCGCTGCAGACGGTCTTATGGGTATCCCAAAAATAAATTAAAATAAAAATTAAAATAAATAGCTACAAGCAAGAGAAACATTTCGCTGATCGATCGGAGTGAATAAAGCAGGAAATCGAGAGTACCGACGGAAAAGAAGAGAAGATGAAGATTGTTGTGAAGACTTTGAAAGGCACTACTTTCGATGTTCAAGTGAAACCTGAAGACACTGTATTCACTCCTCTTTTTTTTTTCCTTAATGTGTACATACATACATACATACATATATATATATATATATATATATATATATATATTTATATATTTATGTGGTTTTGGTGTTCAGTATTTGATTTTTTGGACTAATTGCGACCTTGAATTTGATTTTTTTAAAATTAGGCTGAGAAATGCATAATTGATGCTAAATTAGGGTTCAGGAATGTGTTAGGGTTTTGTCATCGATTTCTCGGTTGTTTAGATTTTGTATTCGAATGATTTCTTTCTTAGCTTAGACAGGAAAAGAGGGAAAACACTTATTGGATTTTATTTGGATTACGTTTCATGGACAATTCAATTATATTATTGATTATGTCATAATGGGAGTGGAGGTGTTTTTGATTATTCTAATCTAATTGCTAGGTTATGGTTGTTTTCTGTTAAACGTTCGCTCTCTTTTGTTATAAGTGTCTTCCAATCGTTAATAATGTATTGATTTGTATTGTTATTTATTGTTTCTAATCATGTTAACTTCATTTTCCCTTTCTTTTCATATTTGTTCAATGTAATTCTTTCCAGCATGTGATATTTATGATATTTTCTTTCAGGTTGCTGATGTCAAAAAGACTATAGAAGCTACACAAGGGGCAGGTACATATCCTGCTGGGCAACAGATGCTTATTTACCAGGGGAAAGTCCTTAAAGATAACACTACTATTGATGAAAATAAGATTGCTGAAAATAGTTTTGTTGTGATCATGTTGACCAAGGTGCCAATTACTTCTAAATTCTGCAGAGATGTTTTCCGTTCATTTTTTCTGAATGTATATCAGCATTATTATTTTGATTTTCACAATTATACTAGTTGCTTTGGTTTAATTGCTTTCGTGTTTCACCATGTGACAATTCAAGAATAAAAGCTCACCTGGGGAGGGTTCAACTGCATCAACTACTTCTGCAACTAAGGTATCAGCCAAATGATTGTGCTATGATTTTAATAAAAGGTTATTTTGGCTCCTTGCATCTGTATGATTGAGATTTGTATGCTGGGATCTCAGACAAGTGCCCCAGTGACAACAGCGCCTCAAGCTCCTCCACCAACCTCAGCACCGTGAGTCTAAAGTTTCTATAAAAATAGTGTTTAATTTTATACATTTGTAACATGCAATATGTGCTGATTTTGTTCTTGTTTTTTTTCTTTATTTCACAGTCCCGCTCCCGCTCCCGCTCCCGCTCCCGCTCCCGCTCCCGCTCCCGCTCCCGTTACATCAGCCACTGCTGTGTGTGTACCTTTAATCTTTTCTACTCCTTCATAATTGCTCCCTTTGTTTCTTTTTCTAAATTTTCTATTACTTGTCATATCAGGCAAGAGGGTGATATTTATGGCCAGGCGGCATCTAATCTGGTTGCGGGAACTAACTTGGAGAGTACAATCCAGCAAATTCTTGATATGGGTGGAGGAGCATGGGACAGGGATACAGTTGTTCGTGCTCTTCGTGCTGCATACAACAATCCTGAGAGAGCAGTTGAATATTTGTATTCTGTAAGTGTATTCTCTAATTCTAATTTTTAGCTGTCAAGTTGGCTTTGGAAGTTAAACTTACTCTAAGGAGGAAGGGCATACGTTATTTATTTTGTGGTGAGGTTCCAAATTAAGCTGTTGGCATTGTGAAACAAGAATGACAGGGTTGTTATGCGACCTTTGCATTTGCTAAATCTACTTTGTCCAGATATGTTTATCTTATGAGCTATAACCTTCCAATAAACAACTTGGATTTGTATTCATCAACTCAGCTTTGTTTAACTAGCCATTAGAACCAAAACATGAATGGTTGTAAGGATATACTTTTCCTTCATTTGACCCAGTTTAAGTTGTAAGAGTTATGAAAAAGCCAAGGCCAGTAATCCTTTTTTGACTACTATAAGTATTGTTTTCAGGGCCATGTGTTTTTAATTAGCCTAACATTTATGGGGTGTGATTTTTCTTGGTTTTGTTATTAAACTTATCAGGGTATACCTGAACAAGCTGAAGTTCCACCTGTGGCTCGTGTCCCTGTTAGTGGGCAGGCCGCAAATCAACCAGCCCAACATCAGCAGCCAACGCATCCAGCAGCTGCTGTTCCATCTGATGGACCTAATGCTAATCCGCTAGATCTTTTCCCTCAGGTTGGTAAATACACATTCTTGCAGATTGAGGATGGTGCATACATTATGGATACAAGCTGATTCTTCCTCTGTACCCTGCTTTTTAACGATTGTTTTAGGGCTTACCTAACATGGGTTCAGGTGGTACTGGTGCTGGGGCCAGAACTCTTGAATTCTTGCGGAACAGTCAACAGGTCCTACTTTTATACTTCTAAGCAATATACTTGTTTGCTGTCTATTCACATTTAATGTTGTTAAATCTTGTTTTGGTGTTCTTTGCTAGTTCCAAGCATTGCGAGCTATGGTGCAAGCTAACCCACAGATATTGCAGGTTAATCTGCTTTCTGCCATTCAGTTGCATAGTTTCATGTTTCTCTTATCTCTGAAGGGAGATCAGTTGTGAACCTTTTGTTTTGCAGCCTATGCTTCAAGAGTTGGGAAAGCAGAATCCTAATCTAGTGAGACATATTCAAGAGAATCAGGCAGATTTTCTTCGTCTTCTCAATGAACCAGTTGAAGGTGGAGAGGGGTAAGGAAACCAAGGTGTTTTTGTTTTGTGTTTTTGAAGTTGCTAAGCTTGCATTTTGTCCTAATTTGTTAGATACATGTTGCAGGAACCTAATGGGGCAGCTTGCTGGAGCAATGCCACAGACAGTAACTGTCACACCTGAAGAGCGTGAAGCCATAGAACGGGTATACTTCCAGTATCATGTACATTTTTGTTATACACATTTAAGCTTACTGTTGACTTCTTGATTTCACTATCATCCGAGTGCTGTTATAGTTTCTGCTTAAGGGGTTGGAGATATATTTTGTGCTTTCTTTTGTACAGTATAAAAAATACCAAGATGCATTTCTCTGTTTCAATAATTAGGGATGCTATTTTAATATTTATGTTCTTGTACTTTTATTTTCAGCTAGTAGCCATGGGGTTTGATCGAGCATTAGTTTTAGAAGTGTTCTTCGCCTGCAACAAGAATGAGGAGTTGGCTGCCAACTACCTTTTGGATCACATGCATGAGTTTCAAGATTGATTTTAATGGACATACTATATGGTACTCCCCGATTCTCAGACAAACAAAAATATCCCTTTTTCTTCTTTCTTTCTTTTTGATATTGTTTCTCGTTCTACACGCTCTGCAACTTCATTTTATAATCAAGCTCGGAGTACGAAGTTATATAATATGGGAGTCATTTGACAAGGAACAGGTGTAACATTCCTTCCCCTGTGCTTCTCTTTGTTTCTAGGATCATGTTGATGTTTTTATATACATGATGATTGTCTCAATAGTCCCTTTTTCATTCTTCTTTTTTTCTTTGCTGTGTATCTGACCGTTGCTTGGACTGGTGGTGCAATCAATCAAAATCGATAGCAGAAATCTTTGGCATGAAATTGACGAGCTAGTGGGTTACAAATTTCGTTTGAATTACAGTAGTTGATTTATAGTAAAATAACATCGAGATGTTTTACTTATATTCTACTATGAATCATGTTGCATGACGTGATGATATTGGTTGATTTTATTAACACAATTATATCATAATATCACCCACATGAGGTGGGGTGATGTTGAGATGTATCATCTATCCTTTCCCTGAACTTCTACCTGGTAATGCGTAGGGCGGGGCGGTGGTTCGTTTGAAGTTTCCGGAGGAGGTAGTGTGGAAGATGATGCAATTGAGTTTTAAAAAAGTGATATTAAATAAAATAAATTTCTAAGAGTTGGTAATCATCTTGTGAAAAGTATTATTAGTTCTGCGTGTAATGCTCGTAATCAACTTTGAACGTGGGTGGCGGGTTGCAGCTGCGTGGAAATTATATATAGAAAATGGCTAATTTACATTATTCTTGTGTCTTATTTCTTTTTCAAAATTATCCTCAACATATCGCACATATTTATAGGGCAAACCGCAATTCACGAGCCTTCAACCCCCAGATAACCTCTCATTACCCACCTTTTATTCATTAGTTACTTAATTATTCGATAAATTACTTCGCTTTCTATATTTATCAAAAATTAAAATAAATAATCAATTACCCTCTTTTATTCCATTTCTCGTCCATCCTTTCAAACGCATCAACAAAGTTTGATTCATTTGTCGCTTTCATATCAGTATTTTGTTTAGTATCCGCCATGAAAAGGTATCTCTTCAGCAATCAAGAACCGCAGCCGGCTCCAGAGCATCACCAGCCACGGCAGCTTCTCGTTGAAGAATTGACCGCCAAGGCGCGAGGGCAACCGCCTCTTTCTGCTGTTGTAGACGCCTTTGAAGACCTTGAAAAGTGTTTAATATCTGTTAAAGATTGTCACGATACTGATGATGAAGGGCTTCGGTTGGATACATTTTGTGATGCTTGTTCTCTGGTTTCTATCCTTTTTAATTGCCTTGGTCTTGCTTTCAAATTCGCCGAGTCTGAATATGTTGCCAAGGTAATCTTTCTACTTTGGTCTTCGATTTTAGGAATTGATAATGTGCTTACATTCTTTCCAAGATTACTTGAATGTGAACTAAACAAATCAATTAATGGTGGGATTGATTCAGGTGTGCAGTCTTGTGGATGCATCAAAAAGTCACAAGAGTTTAAAGAATGTGATCGATTCAGATGTTGAAAACGGGTCGGTTACAACTCCGGGAAGCCATTCCCGTAATTTACGCAGAGTCAGGCAGGGTCTTGATCTCATCAGAGCCCTTTTTGAACAATTTTTATCCACCGAGTATGTTCTTCACCATTCTTTCGAGAAATTGGATGTTCATTTACGGATGAATTCTTATAATCATATCCATTTACGGATATTTTTGGACGACTTCTTAAATTTGCAGTGATTATTCTTTAAAAGACGCAGCTACAACAGCTTATTCTCAAGTTTGTGCCCCATTCCATACATGGGCGGTAAGGACGGCTGTTTATGCCGGAATGTATACTCTCCCTTCTCGAGACCAGCTTCTTTTAAGGCTTAACGAGACCGGTGAGTTTTATATCTCAATCGTCGATAGAAAAAAATGCAGGGAGGTGTAGATGTTAACATGGTGGTGTTAAACTGATATGCAGATCAATCAGCAGAGAAGAAAATGAGAAGATACATCAATGCCTCACTTCCAGTTATACATTACATAGATAATCTTTACATTTCCAGGAATATCACCTTGGATTGGTGATTTCTCTTTTCCTTCTATTTCTCTGCAAGCTTCAAGACCACACCATTTTCGTCTCCTTTTTCATTAATTTGTATTCTTGCACATAAACAGCTGCATGCTCATCAAGGGAGTAGTTTTCACTAGCAAATTCAGCAATAAAATTAAATTTTCCTGTTTTTGTAAAATCATGCCATGCAATATGGAAAACATCCTACGGTCCATTTATACGTTTTGTTTTAAATTTAATAGTATACTCGGATAAATGTTTTTTCAATAAAATAATATTAAAAAATATTAAATGATAATAAAAAATAATTCAAAAAATATCATTTAATTTTAAACAATAAGAACACATGCTATACCCCAAAATAATTTTATAAAAAAATTTTTAGAAAAAATTTAAAAATAAATAATTATTTCCAAATAACTTTGAAAATGCTTCTTAACCTCAAACAACAACTTTAAAACCTAAACCTTCAGAAATCAAAAACTTCAACTGTATGCCACCAACGACTGAAACAACAACAAAAAAAAAAAAAAACGAAGAGGAAAAGAATACTTTGTCCTGTCCTAACCCATAAAACAAACAATACCCTTCTTTGGAAGGCTGTCTTAATCAGAATCAGATTCCAGTTTCAAACTGAACAATTTATAGCACACATTTTTTCTTTTTACATCTTCAAATACCAATATTGTTTGTGTTTATGATTCTTCCCAATTTCAACATTTTCTTTTGGTTGCGGTCTACTTGCCCGCATCATACCAATCGATCTTCCATCCTCTAATGTCTGTTCATAGCTACATACCCCCAAAGGTAACTCTATTCTCCCAATTGTTGTTTCCTTTTCCTATTCTTCTCCATGTACATGATTTGTTCGACATCCTTTGTTCCAGTTTCTATTTGATTAGTTGATATTTTTAGATCTTTTAAAGTTAAATTTGGAAAAAAAAAAAAAACTCGAGTTACTTGCGTGTTTATAACCCGAGTTTAGTTAATAGTTTTTTAAGAAATTGGAATGATAATTTTTTATAAATCGTAATATAAAATAGTAATCCAAAAAATTAAAATGAGATTAGTCCAATAAAAAAATCGTAATTATGTTGGCATTGCAGACGTGCTGCATGGTAATGAGAATTAATCTGGACTGCAATGGTTGCTGCAGGAGAGCTAGGAAAATCATTCTCAACATGAAAGGTATACATATATGCATATAATCAATCGAATTATAATTAATTATTTTATATTTGTTATTATATATATATATATCATATAAAATCTATTTTTTTATTATTATTTTTTATTTGTGTGTTTGAAACTACAGAAATAGAGACGCACATGATAGCAAAGCAAGAATGCAGGGTAGTGGTATGTGGGAGGTTTACACCAGCAGATGTAGCCATTAAGTTGAGGAAGAAGATGAACAGAAGAGTTGAAATACTGGATATTCAAGAGTTTGCTGATAGCAATATTGGAGATAGAAATATTGATGAATCATCATCAAAGCCTCCAATCATATCTGCTGCTATTTGATCATTCTCTCCATATCTATATAATGGCAAAAAAAAAAAACAAAAAGAACGGATTTTTATATTTTAGAGAATTAATTCCGATTAATTGCTTCAATTTATTATTTTTAAAAGCAATTTTTTTTAATGTAGATTGCTTTTTCCCCTTTTTTTAAATAAATTTGATCATGATGTTAATAATTTCCATGAAGATTTGCTTCAATTACTTCACTAAATGGTGTAAATTGTTTTGTTTAAATAATTTTAAAATTATATTATAAAAGATTATACATTAAAATTTCCTTATAAATTATTGAACCGTAAATCCCACATATTAGCATAATTTTTTTATAAATTTGATATCTCATTATTAATGTAAGTGTGATATTTTTATTGAATATTATAATTATATTTATTTATATATTTTTTTCATAAATATATAATTAATGATTATATATTAATTAATATAATTATAATATTAGAAAAATAATATGTTATAATCGCATTGATTGATTTATAATTGATGATGGATTGGGAAATATTTATTGACACTTGATTTATATTATTATAGGATGACCAACATAATTAAATTCAAATATAATTTATGTAAATTAAATATAAATAAATATTCCCTTTATCGAATAAGATTTTGGTGGGTTTATTTTTAGGAGGTAGCTTGTACTTTTTCAGTTTTTAAATTAAAAAATATGTTTCGAATTATTATAAATTTATTATTTGATTTTTAGATATTTTTTTAAAACTGAAATTTATAAACTATCTTTTTAAAAAAAAGACATCTATTTATCTTTTTCTTATAAACTATATTTTCTTGAATTTTTTTTATGAGTTTTTTTTGACTTATTTAAATATGTTGATCGAATTAATTAACACAGATACAAATTTTATAAATAGAAAAAAAAATTAAAAATATATAAAAAGTTACCTACTTTTTTTTAGTAAAATAGCTCATCATTACGAATCATACAGATGCAAAGAATCCAATCCTTAACTACTTTAGCTTTGTTTGACATTTTTTTAGACTTTTATCTATTTATCTATTTGATCTATCTTTTCATGATATATAAATATTTTAATTTATCATGTCGTAAATGGTACTTAATTTATATTTGGGTAATTAAGTATGTTGTTACTGAAAATTAGTAGTAATTTATCAGAGTTCTAAACCAATGAAAAACAACAGCTTGATCCAAATAATCTGTGAAGGAGCTTTGACGTCTGATATCCCAGCAAGGTTCATGCTGGTCCAGTAAATGTTACCTATCTCAACAGCGATTTGGTTTGGAAAGGGCTCAATGATAAGGAAAGGTTGGCTACATTTCGGCCTGGCCACCTTTAACTTTTTGGGAGAAAATCATGAAATGTCCATGATATGAAAAAGCTTTCCAACCTCATCCACAAACTCAAGCTCTTGCTTAAGGTTTTCTATCCGCAGATTTCAGCTTAATCATATCATACTCGTCTTTAATCTATATCCAATTATAACAAGTTCTCCTTTTAAGTATACATCAAAAGTTAAATATGAGATTTGTTGGAATTCATTTCGGATTACTTATTACAAATTCTTTTTTTGAAGTATATATAAGGGTTTTTCTTTTTATATGTTTTTTTATTCATAAATATTGATTACGAGATTTTTAATCAAAAGATTTATCATTTCTATCTACGTATCTTGGTTCGTGAAAAGATAATGAAGCTGTGGTTTGGCTACTCAACACTCACAAGGGTCCGCTACATATGTATCGTCATCAATGAAAAAAGCACACTTAGGAAGCAATTCTGTCTGTAATCAAATTAGTAAAAAATACGGTATAACGATGAACAGTACAAAGGGAGACAAGTTCCTGTTCATCCAACAAAGTCCTCATTGCCAAGAACATGCTGAGAATTCATGCCAAACACTAATTCTCCCGTGTCAAAGGAGTAAAGTTTACGCCCTTTAACCCTTCAATTGTAGATTCTAGATTCATGGATTTTCCCCATCTTCGGTTCCTGTGATCAGTTCACATCTTCACCATGCATCATGCCCTTTTTCTTTACCCTCACATTCAAGATATCATCCTCTCCGTAGACATTCATGATTATTTCTTTCATGTTGACTAATGGCATTAAAAGTAGTTTGAATTTTTACATGAAATTTATAATATTTAAATCGTTGAATATTTTTATATAGAAATGATTATAGTTTAATTTTATTCGAATTATAATTTAAATAATTTAAATTTTTTAAATAAAATAAAATTTAAAGTTGATTCCATTTAATTTATACTTTTATTTTGATTTTGAATAAAAAAAAATCTCACTTTTTGTTTGATTTAAAAAATTCAGAATGAACCGAATTAAATCAATTAGAGTCGGTTCAAACAGAGTTAGGGTCGCCACTGCTTCTGGCCAATGCGACATTCGGGTCCTATATCAAATGAGGTATGGGACCATATCTGCAGATGCTCTGAATCAGTATTTTCTTCCATCAATTAGTCGAGACAAAGGGAAATCTTTCCATTTAAGGGAATCAAAGATCGATCAGAATGACTGACCGGCTGGTGTAATCCGAAATCCATGCAGAACTGACCAGTGGGTGTAACCAAGGAAGATTCCCTACGGACTGACCGGTAGAGGAAAGTTCAGTTTGAAGGTCTTTCTCCTCCCAAGTCTGGCTAAAACGCCATCGTTGTCCTTCTCCCCCTTCACGTCCAGTCAAAAACCTTGTCATCATTCAGGCAAATATCTGTTCACTGTTAGCGATTCTTTTAAAATCATTCCTGATGTATCTTTAACTTCATTTCTTATCAAACCTCATTCATGGATGCCAAGATTGCATCTTTTCGACATAGTTTTATAGAAAGAAGCAAAGAAAGTTTACTTTCAAGAAAAGGGTATTCAGATTTTGGTATAAACAACTCAGATGGTGGCAGCGAAGAAGAATCAGTTAAATGCATGTGCTTTCGTCTACTTTGTGATAAGATCAATGGCTTTTGGTCTAGCATAAAAGATACTGTCATTGATTTATATAACATGGGTCGTACCGATCCAAGAAAAGTGTTTTTCGCCATGAAAATGGGTCTTTCTCTTGCTTTTGTCTCTCTCGTTATTTTCTTTAAAGAACATCTCAGGGATGTTAACCAGTACTCCATCTGGGCTATTCTCACTGTCGTTGTCGTTTTCGAATTCAGCGTAGGTGCGTCTTCTGCTTTTGCAGTTGCAGTTTCCCTAAACGACAAAATTAGATTTTCTGTCAGATTTTCATTGTCGTTTTTCGTCTTGAATCACCAGGCGCAACACTTAACAAAGGATTCAATCGTGCCTTGGGCACAGTTTCTGCTGGTGCTCTTGCTCTTGGAATAGCCGAGCTTTCCTTACTGGCAGGAAAATTTTCAGAAATTGTTCTTGTGATAAGCATTTTCATAGCAGGTTCGACTTCCCTGTCAAACAAAACTACACCCTGATGTTCTTACTTCCTCTTCTGCTGAATTTCACCCACTTGTTTTCATGACTCCAGGATTTTGTGCAAGTTACATAAAGCTATACCCTTCAATGAAATCTTACGAATACGGATTTCGAGTTTTCCTGCTGACATACTGCATAGTTATGGTGTCAGGAAGTTCATCAACTTTTGTTGCCACAGCTTTCTATAGATTGTTGTTCATAGCAATCGGTGCTGGAATATGTTTGGCTACAAATATATGTTTATTCCCCATATGGGCAGGAGAAGATTTGCATAAATTAGTAGTCAAGAACTTCAAAGGCGTTGCTGCGTCCTTGGAAGGTTAGAGTCATGAACTCATAACCATCATTAACTTCTCTTAATCACTGGATATTTGTATGTTTAATCTGATTTTCTTTTCTGTTGTATTAGGCTGTGTTAATGGATACGTCCAATGTGTTGAATATGAGAGAATTCCTTCAAAAATTCTGACCTACCAAGCTTCTGATGAGCCATTATACAGTGGTTACAGATCAGCTGTACAGTCGACCAGCCAGGAGGAATCCCTGGTATAATTATTGTTTCAAGTAATGTTATAAATTTCGTTTCGTCCCTGTCTAAATATGGACACGATTAAAATGCTGGAACATATTAGTATCGGAATATTTAACAAAACGATATAATGTTTGAAATTTTGAATTTTTCTCTCTTTTAAGTTAGACTTTGCAATATGGGAGCCACCTCATGGACCTTACAGATCCTTCAATTATCCCTGGAAAAACTATGTAAAAGTTAGTGGGGCATTAAGGCATTGTGCATTTATGGTAATGGCAATGCATGGATGCATTCTTTCAGAGATTCAGGTAATTAAATTCTTTATGTGGTTCTCCAGGTTATCTATGTTGTTCATCAGGTTAACGATTCGTTGAATTTATCTTTTGACAGGCTCCAGCAGAAAAGAGACAGATCTTCCGGAGCGAGCTACAGAGAGTTGGCAATGAGGGGGCTAGAGTGTTAAGAGAGCTTGGAAACAAAGTTGAAAAGATGGAAAAGCTTATTCCAGGAGACGACATACTTCTACAAGTTCATGAAGCAGCAGAAGAATTACAAATTAAAATAGATCGAAAATCGTACATTCTTGTCAATTCGGAAAGCTGGGCGCCTGAAAAACCGAATAAAGAATTTCAGGATCCTGACAACCTGAGAGAGCCGAACGAAAATGGAAACGAAGTGATAAACTTCAATTCTGATACATGGGATTTTCAGAATCAAAATATGGCCGACAGTCTTTCAACGCAAGCATCAGGATGGATTGCAATAGCATCAGAAAGTAACCTGAAGCCGTCATGGCCGTCATTTATGGCTGGTTCCATGCCGACTGAACAAGAATCAAGAGTCTATGAGAGTGCAAGTTCCCTGTCATTAGCAACATTCGTATCGTTGTTGATAGAATATGTGGCAAGGCTTCAAAACCTTGTGGAGGCTTTCGAGGAACTTGGCGAGGTTGCCGATTTCAAGGACCCTATTGACTTGTCAGAAGAAGAAACCAAAATTGGAATTTGGACTAGATTGAAAAGGGTTTTTAGTTTTAAGTAGGAAAAATTACAGATTAATTTGTATAAGATCATCAGGTTAAATATTCTTTTACCTTCCCTTTCCTGATGAGAAATAATTTCCTTTTTGTTAATAACATGCGTTTTGATTTTGGTATGATAACAATTAATAGATCAAGCTGTAGTTCAACTTCCAAAGATAACTATATTATAAAATTTTTAAAAAATATATTTTCAATAATAATATAAATTTTATTTTACAATTTTTCACAAAATTGATATTTTTGAACTACTTTTAAAATAAAGATTTAAATAATTTAAATATCCAATATTATATTTTATAAAATTTAAAATTTAATCGCATTACAATGTTAATTATTTATGATATCAGAAAATAATTATCTTAATTTAATTCATATTTATTTATCATTTTTCATACATAAAAATATAAATTCTTACTGATTATGCTTATTTATTTAATATTATATTAGGGTACATCTTGATTTTGTTAAATATAATTAAATTCATATTTAGTAATATCAACTATCCAAATAGCTATTAAATTTTACATCATGATTTAAAATATTAATTTTTCTGTACACTTCAATTAATAGTCAACTAATATATAGTATTTTATTATTAAAATAATTATCGATTAATACAACAACTAATAACTGTTATTAAAATAATTTTTAAAAATTAAAATATTAAACATTGAAAAGAATAATTTAATTCAAGCATCCATCTTTAGTTCATTTAGGATTAAAAAAAAACTCTCTCTTGAAATGCATACTCCTTTCGTTCAATGTTGAATGTCATTTATAATAATTTTAATTTCACTTTAAATATTAAATTATGAAACCAAGATGATATCAATTATATTCTTGTATTTATTTTTTCATTTTTATTGTATCTTCTCTCATGATCTTTGACAAAGCATATAATTTAGTTAATTACAATTATTTTCATTCAAATTAATATTATTTAATCCTTCAAAACAACATTTATTTTGAAATGCAAAAGTATTATTTAATATATGATGAACATTTTTACAATACATGTTTTTCATTTTTATACAATAACCTTAAATAACAATTAATATAAAATATCAATGATGTCTATTATATATATTGTATGATTATGATAATAATAAAAATTAATAATTTATTCTTATATATTAATGAATTGATAGATTTGTACAATAAATAATTTATATGAACTCAATTTCTCCTGAGGAAACCTTCAATTTGAGACATCATTTCAAGGGTTCTAGTTTGTGAAAGTTGAGACTTGCTCAGAACCTGAAAGGCATGCCCTACACCTTCATGCACCACGTGCTCCACTCTCTTATTACCTTCACTGCTCAAAGCAGCAACAAATTCCAAGTTCCTGTCTTTCAGAATATCCAATTCTGAAATACACACCAAGATTGGCAACTTCATCATCCCCATCGACTCTTCCATGGATTTTTTCAATAATGAATTTTGATTTGAAAGAGGATTACACCATGGATGATCACGATCAGTTCCGCTTGGCAATGCTACTCTCCAATATGTATCAGATGCTGCCAAGCTTAGTGCTGATCTAGATGATTGTGTTAAATTCTTCTCTGAGCTTGTTCTTTCTTCTCCTCCGAAAAAGGGTTGGATCAATATAATTCCCTTAAGATTTACAGCCTTCATAGCTGATGAATCATCGTTAAAATTATCAGAATCAAGCATCCTGATAATATTATAAGCTATGTTTCCACCAGCGCTATCACCCGCCAGGAAAATACCAGAGAAATTACATCGCTCAAACCACGAAAATCGATCACAACTTCCAGCTTGTTTCTTCAACCATTTCAAAGCCATAAGACCATCTTCATAAGCTGAAGGAAGAGGATTTTCAGGAGCTAAACGATAGTTAACAGACATGATCAAACAGCGTGTTTTCGCTGCTAATTTTGCCAGAAAATTATGATAGCAAATCCAAGCAGCTGAACCAACACAAAATCCGCCTCCATGGAAATATACGATTAAAGGAAGCTTCTGATTAGGATCTCTGTCGAAGGTTGGAACGTAGAAACGAACCCAAACGTTTGTAAATTTGTCGATGATGATATCTGTCGAGATTACCCCGAGCTCGGGAGGCAGCTTGCTGGTAACACACGACACAACTTGAAATCTTTCAACATGGCCATCTTTATATACTGCGATTAGCCCAGAAATTTCTTCTTTCACAAGACCTTTGCCGATTTGAAGGGTCCTCAAACCTGAATCTAGTGAAATAGCTACCATTGTTCTTCTTAATTTCTTGTTTCTCCTTTGTTTTCCTATTCGGCTTGAGTAAAGTTAGTTTACATCAATGCTTCCCCAGGCCCTGGCTTTATAACATGTAGGCGGCAACTTTCCACCATTTAAATTATCCTTTTTTTTAATTATATTAATGGTCAACACAAGTTAAATGGAGTGGAGTATTACCATATTCATTGTCTTTTTGCAATCGCAGTAATGACTTTGAATCTCAGCTATTACTAATATTTACTAAATGATTATGATTTTAGTGGAATGCATGAATACTTCGATTATAATTATTTTTATCCTGGAAATAATTTTATGATAATAGAAGCTTAGATTTTTTTAAATATATTAATGTCCTTAAATTATAAAATTATTTATTGAAGATGTGAAAAGATAAGGGGGAAATGGGCAAGTTTCCCATCAACTCAATAAAGTAGGGTTTGCATTATCGTATGTTGGACGCATTTTCTTCTGTCATCCTTCCACGTTGGTCGGTTCTTTGTTTCTTTCCCATTCATACATATTGATCAACCACCATGCCTTCTGCCTTTCCCTCCTTCTTTTTTTTTCTTCTGCTTGCATAATCGGCATCGAATTCATTATACACAACGACGTCGTGAAACAGATCGAGCATTTTTTAGTTTGATTTTGTTGAGCTAAATTAAAAGCAGTTTCCTACTGGAGGAAAATAATAATAATAATATAATTACGAAAGAGAAGCAGACACTGTTCTTGGTTTCACATATATTATCATCCCATTCATCATTTCCAACTAACGCAATCCGACAATCTGGGTTCAATGTATTAACTGTAACTTGAGTCATTCTCTTTGTTGGCATGTCTTTTTCAACCCTCATCCTTATTTTCATTGCACTGCCCCCCACTCCCCCTCCCATCATCTCCAATTCTCTCTGCTTTTTCTTCTTTCTCCTTTTTAAATTATCTCGCATTCAAACATCCCATCATCTTAGCAAATATTTCAATATAAATATTTATTAATTCAAATACAAATCACGTAAGATGTTCAAAATAATAGAACTTTCTTAATCAAATTTTCTATCATATTATATTTTTTAAATTTATAATAAAATTTAAATTCGAGATTTTTATATCAAAATAATTCAGAATTGGCAGTCTCTACCGCTATAATAACAAACTATGAATTTAGACTCGAAATGTAGGCTCAAATTAAAAGGCATAAAGTTGAATTTGGAACTAAGCAAACTGCTATTCAATCATGGGAATTAGACAAAAAAAAAAAAGCACTGTTTTTTCACTTCCTTTTCTCCACGATTTAATTATGATTAAATGAATAATAATTATAATAATGCAAAAATTATAAATAATCAAAAAGTCAATTTAGGTATAAGAACGAACCCTGCTGGAAACACTTATTAAGTGGGTATTTAATTTTTTTTTATTTTTTTAAAAAATAATGGTTGAGTTGCTGGATAATTCTTTTTCTTTTTTTTTTAATTAACTTAGCCATTAGAGTTTGAATTGAAGAAGTTATGGTTTTGAAAATGGTTCCAACGCATTTAAATTAAAAAGAAGAGTCAACTAAGAATAGTAATGGGATGGGATGAAGTTAGGGTTTGTCATCCATTCCAATTCATCGTCTTATGCCTTTTCTTGCACTGACAATAACGTTAACCATTTCAGTTCTTCGGTATTTTCTTCCAAAAAATGATTAAACATAATAATTTATTTATTTATTTTATTCTTAATTTTTTTTATAGATAATTGATTGTCATTGAATAAATTATTAAAAAATAAAAAAGGACGGTGTGAAACTCATGGTGATAGATAGGGTTCCCTGTTTTGAGGACTGAGAATAAAAGTTTGACTTGGAATTCCAAATTGGACAATTCATGTTGGCCAGCCAGAGAAAGTGGAGCAACTTCAGTTTGCTGGTCAAAGGCTTCGTAACAATTCCACTTCATGTATAGTTTCAAGATAACTACTTCCATTCTTCATCTAACTTAACAACCTAATCCACATCATTCTCGGTTCCATTTTTTATTATTTTTTAGCTAAAATATTCTTTACTTTTTAAATAAAATATTCCAATATATTTCATCTTTATTGCATAATCATTTAATCCAAAACTTATTAAATAAAATTTCAGAATTAGTTATCTATAAGTTTAACTTTTATATATATATATAAATCCTTGGGTTTATTTTATTAATTTTTGAAATAATCACAAACATAAAGAATTTTTGTTATATATCTTTCAATAATATCAGTGATTTTTGAAGCTTTTAAAAAGAATAACAATTTTTATTGTAAAACAATAATTTTGAATTATGAATTTATAATAAATTTAAAATTAATCTAAAATAAATTTAAAATCAATTAAAGTAAATTTGTTTTGTTATGTTTATTAATACTTTTTTAAAAAATTATTATTTTATCAATTTTCTTAAAAATATGATATTTTTATAAAATTGTTTCTATTTTTCTATTTTTGATAAATTTTAAGATTTTTCTTGATAAATCTAGTTCAAAACCAAAACCGTACTGATGACGAACCAATCCTAAAACTACCGGTTCTAAATCGGCCGTAAAACATCCAATTTTAGTCGTAATCCAAAAGTTGGGAATGTAAATAAACTGAGTTATTTAATTTTGTAAAAATTTATTTGAGAAGTTAAATGAATTGATTTCAAGTTTGATTTTAAAGTTTGTTTTGTAAATGAGTTTAATATCAACTTATTAATAGTCAATTTCGTGTAATCTCATTACTTGACTTGTTTATTTTATTATTTTTATATAATTTATTTTATTATATAATATTAGTAATTTATTTATGTTATGTATAAATATTATATTTCATAAATATCTAAATCGTAATAATTAATAATATATTATTTATTTTAAAAATTAGTTTTTATATTATTGTATTTTTAAATAATTTATTAATAAATAATATATAAAATATTTATTTTCAATTTCAAATAAAATACAATTAACATACATGATATATATTTATATAACACTTGAAATCATAAAATTTAAGTAATATATTAGATTTAATAGTACTAGAACAAATAAATTTCTTAAATTACATAAATTTTAATGCAATAAAATATTTATGAGTTAGTTAATAGATCTAAAGTAAATATATAAGAATTCTATTTTAAAAATATAATTTCTTTACTTTTATATTAGTATTAAACAAATGTCATTAAAATCTTTAAAATTTTGAATGTTATACGTTCACATTTTTATAATATCAATGATTTATGATGATATTTTATAAATAGAATCATTTTCAAAATTTATTTGAATATGAAAACAAGTTTAGCTTGAATGAAGTTTAAATTTTACTTGAGCTGAGTTTGAGCCAAAAATTTGAATGAAGCTTGATCATTTAAATACTTAACTCGATTCAGCTCATCTACACCCCAATTTTTACAGTTCAATACTTTTTACGTATTAGTATGTGTTACCTATAATTTAATTTATTTAATATAAAATAATAAATTATTAATTACTTTATTTCATTTTAAATGTAATATATTTTTCAATATTAATATTTAAAATAATTTATTAATATATATTTTATATCAAATTTAATTTAATTACAAATACTCTGTATTTTATAAATGTTAAAATTTTATCGTAAATATTGCATATTAATATAAATTATTTGATTTATTATTTATATTATTTTTTATAATTTATTTTTAAATATTTTTTAATCTTGGTAAAATTTTATTATTATATATATCTATAATAATAATACAAATAGATTATAAAATAATAATAAATTTTAAATAATATATATGATAATATAGTTTTAAGATATATATATATAATAATAAAATTTATTATTATATATATATTATCATAAATATCACTTAAAATTTATTATAATATAAAATTTTATTTTTATAAATATCATTTTTATAATAAAATTTATATTATTTTAAATTTATATTATTAAATATATTATTAAAGATTTTATTATATTACACAACTTAAATGATTTTATAATCTAAATTAAATTATAATTAAATATTATTATAATTAAAATATTTATTTTTTATTGAAGATAGAAAACTTTTTGATAATAGTTTCATTAGATTCTAGTATAAAAATTTAAAATATAAAACTATATTAGTAAAAAAGAATTTTTATATTTTTTATTTTTTAAACATATACCTATTTATCCACTCTAATCATTTCAATTCCATACATAAATTAACGTCACTTTTTTCAATCAAATCATACGATTTTATCAAAATCTTCAAAAAAAAAAATAAGATTGAAAAATTAAAATTAAAATTTAATTAATTACATAAAAATTTCAAAAACTTATGAAAAGAAAAATAATATCAAGATTTATGAAAGATTGAACTATTAATTATAAAAAAATATCAAAGAAAATGAAAATTATGAATAAACTTTATCTTGAATTTAAAAAATCAAATTTAATAATTATCTAAAAATCAAAAAATGAGATCAATAATTATTAATTTAACAAAAAATTATAGATATTTGTTAAGTTTGTCTACAGAGAATGAATCAAGATCTAAAATCAAATCAAAAAATGTAATTGATGGATAACAAATAAATATTCTTGTATTACTCCTTGTTAATTTTGTTAATTGAAAGTTGGTCATTTATTTTTGCTCTTTTATGGTAAAAAGAGATTTAAAAAAAAAAAGTCTCAAGGTAATATTTAGGTATCAAGCTATATGATTATGAAGTAACTCATCTCATGCTCGAATAACCTTTAATAAAAGAATATTTGAAAATAAATTCATATAATATATATTTAGTCAATTTAAATAAATGTTAGTATTTATGTAAAAATATTATACAAGATTAGTTCTATAAATTAAATTTATTATTTATTTTTTTATAAATGAAATTCCAGGAACCGCTGGCAACACGTGCGATTTATAGTAGTTTGGCTAACTCTTGCCTACGTCTACTTTCTCCTAAGTCTCAACTTAAGGTTCTACTAAAATTCAATCTATTACAATAAAGGATTCACAAATGAATCCAATCCCCAGTGTTTTCAAGGCTTACACTCTAACCTTTACAATTTCAATCCGTACAATCAACTCAAATACACAATAATCCTCAATGGATTAATCTCATACCAACCCCACAAAGATTGCAATAATACACAAAGAGCAAATAAAGAAACAAGCTTGAAACTTACTTGTAACAGGTGAGAATAGCTAAAAAACAAATGCTCTGCAAGTATATTTTCGTTAGCAAAGAAAGTATGAAAGTTACATTAAGAAAACTAGCCGTTTCTCAGACTTTAAAACCTAATTTCTAAGTCACGTATGACCGTACCTTAATTGTACGCCCGTACGGATTCAAAACTAGCCGTTGAAAAATGCGAGGGAACTGTGGTGCGGCCGTACCATCACTTGGTACGCCCGTACCAACCCAAGTTTCCTGACAAACAAATTTTCCTGCGAGTTCGCGTACGGTCGTACCACTCATTTGTATGCTCGTACCGAAGTAGGTTTACTGATGCACCAAATTCCTGTGAGTTATGGTACGGCTGTACCAACCAATGGTACGCCCGTACCAAACATAATGGAACAATACTCATAAGGTACGTCCAGCCGTCTGGCCGTACCACTCACAAACAAAACTTGGTACTCCAAGTACCAAAGGTGGTACGCCCGTATCACATATAAAAAACACTTAAAAAATTACAAATAACTTAAATTGGCTCATACATGACACAACACTCAAAACCTAAGGTCTAACATTCTCCCCCTTTTTGATGTTGACAATCAATTTAAGTTTAATTTGCAAAATACATTGAAAAGACATTTTGTTTTTAAAACATTGTAAAATATTGGAAATCTCCCCCTGTATTTTGGAATATATGCCATATAATAAGAAATACAGTGAAGGCGTCAAATAACAACCAAAATGCACAGAGATGAGATAAACAAATAAAAACAATCATCAATCATCAAAACACAAACTGAATAAACATCATCATATATATACAAGATAGAAAATGATACAATATCCAAAAATAAACATACACTAAAAAAAATATACAATGAAATAAGAGTCCTAAACATATAATAAACTAAAAATCTCCCCCTTTGACAACATCAAAATAGAGATGATCACTCAGGGTCATGAGGAGGAGTGGGACTTGATGGATCAATAATAAAAGGGTCTACTGCTACACTAACAGAGTGAAGAATCACTGAAGTAGAGGTAGCAAACTCCTGGAAATCAGCTATGTGTTGAGTAAGCCGCTGATCAATAGAATCAATGCGCTCCGGTAGTCCAGTCATAGTCATGGTAAGAGCAGCGAAGTGCTGAGCTAGAAGGTCAGCAAGCGCAGGATCAACAGAAGTAGGAGCTGGAGCAGGAGTAGGCTCAGGAGCAGCACCAACATCGGTAGGGTCAGTGGCAGCAGCAGATGAAGAAGCACCAGCTGAAGCATGTCTCTGACGCTTGCGGCTAAGAGCCGCCTGACGTAAAGCATCATCAGAGGGAGGAGCAGGCTGGTCTCGCCACTAGGCAGGTGTATCGTCGGGAAGAGGTACCTGCAAGTGGCAGAGAATCTCTACAGCGTACCTGCCATAGAGGGAAACAGTGTCATTGGGAAGGCCCAATGACTAAAGGTGTCCGAGACGTCGGGAAATATACTCAAGATGCAGGACGTACTCGTCATCAGCAGTATGTTCAAAGAACATCAAATGCTCAATGAATGAAAGATCAAGATTAGGACCACGAGGTCCTGGGGTGGGAGCAGTAGGAGGAAAGGCCCTAAGATGCTGGCAAATGTGGTGAATGATAGGACCAAATAGAATAGCCTTGCCAGGCTATTTCTGGACGTCGACCTCATGGAAAGAGGTCTGAAGCCGGCACCCAGACTGAATAAGAGTACCCGAGACCATACAGTAGAGAAAGAGAAGGTCTAGGCCAGTAATGGTGTCATTCGACTCAGATCTCCCGAAAATGAGATAGGAGATGAGCCGATGACAGTAGAATAGGGCGGGGGACTTAAGACAGGAGGCCTTCTGTCGAGAAGGCCGGAAGGTAGTGGGGAGTGCAATCTGACTTCAGAAGGCATTGCGATCATATACCGTAGATTTGGCATTAGAAATGCCCTCAGTAGGAAAGCCAAAAATGGCATCAAAATCAGAAGGGGAGAGTGTATAGTGTTTCCTGAAGAGACGGAAAGAACAAGAATAGGAGGTAGAAAGGGAAAAAGACTGTAAGAACTCAAGAGAGACAGACTCGATAAAATGATTGGACAAGAAAG